>PVJD01009536.1:0-61703 GCA_004026545.1 Mormoops blainvillei
TTCCATATATAAGTAAGATCATATGGTGTTTGTCTTTCTCCGTCTGGCTATCCTCCAGGCCCATCCACTCTGTCACAAAGTGTATTTTAATCATTCTTCCTTCTGACTCAAAAACACACCATACTTATTCGGATTAAATGATGTAAACATTTTCAGATTTTTATTTAAAAAGTCTCCAACAACAAGTCACATATATACAAAGTAATTTCTTTTCTTGAGGAAGTGCTGGCTCCTGATATCAAAAGAGTAAGTGCTTATTAACATTCAATTTTAAATTATTACTGCAGACTGTTAGAAATAAACTTCCATAATTTGGATTTTTTTATCTTTAAGTGTCATATAGGGTACCGCTGTCCTCTGCTGGAGTCATTATCAGACCACGCTGACTGTAGGGGTTTAGGACACCCATGAATACTAAAAACCGCAGTACAGTGCCATGATTTTATAAACAGGGAGTGATAATAAAAAGGAAAATATTTTCTTTTCACACAAGCACCCTATCTTCTAGTCTTTCGAATGACCTTGGCGAAATCTTTCATGAGGAAATTCTTTTGTGGTCAGTTAGGCTGACCATAAAATTATGCACATCTGAATGGAAAGAAATGGATGTCTTCTCTTTATGGTGCATATAGCTTTTTAGTTTAAAAACCACAACAAGAAATTTGAAAGTTTTCTTTTCCCTTGGTCCTAGTCATTGATATGACAACTAGTTTTAAAAGGCTGAAGATAGGACAGGTATGTTTTATCATTATTTTTGAGCTATTCTCTGATTATTTATGATTATATCCCAGTAGCTGTAAAACAGATGCTAATTGGTGAATTCAGCAAAACTTCTAATTCCCTAGAAAAGGCAGTAAACAGCTAAATTACATTTAACAGCTGTAGAACTCAAGAGATTTAGCTGTCTAAAACTGTCATATTCATAGGGAGGATAAGTAAGACTGAGCTGGGGCCATACGGTGCTTGCCTTGACAAGCTTTAGAGATCATTGAAATAGTCTATTCTGTCATTTAGGAAAAGATATTTGACTCCTTAAATAAGTTTAGAATTCAAGTGGTGTTTGGAAGGTTTTTAAAGGATGAATAAAATTCATACCTGTGAACTCTTTGGGATATATGTATGTATGTGTGTGTGTGTGTGTGTGTGTATACTCCTTTTATTCCAAAGGTAGTGAATATACTTTCCTGGAAGAAAATAAAGAATAAAAATAACTGAAAGTAAGTTGGCATGATCTTATGAAAACGCCTCTTCTGAGAAATGTAAATAGAGATATGTTTTATGCCCTAAAGGTTAAAATGTCCCATAAAGATCTGAATCTGAAGAATTAATTCTTCCCGAGTCAGGCTTCTTGTTTAAATATAGTGTCCTTACCCCGGTCATTCATTCATTCATTCATTCATTCATTCATTCATTTGTGACTGAAACTGTGATCGCCAATTAAACCTCGTTGTGTTGCAACCAATGTTTTGTAAGTTTATCAAAACTAGTAGCAAAAAAAATACCCATAGTAATTCTCCTATATATGTGTTAGATTATTGTGAATTGACCAAATATGGAACAAACATGAATATATTCATCATTTGTGTCTTTTATGTTTCACATTCCTCTTTAATAATCGGCTGACTGCTGTCTCTTTCAAGGTATCTCTGAATAACTCCACTTATTCTTCACTCAGTTAATATGACAGCCAAACCCTCCTAATCCTGAGGTTGCGTTTATGTTCATTATATTAAACCCAAACTTTGGAAAATAGTTAGAATCCCTTCGCAGTGCTTCTCAGACTTTAATATGCATACAGGTCACCTGGAGAGCTTGATAAACTAAAGATCCTGAAGCAGAAGTTTATAATAAAACTTAAGATTTTTAAAAATTTCTAACACACTTCCATGCGACATAACTGTTGCTGACGGGATAATCCCACTTTGGGTAGCAAGGCATTTCAGAATCTGGCTTCAGATTCTTTCTCTTTTTTAATGTCTTCTAAGTTGTAGCATAGAGGCATTCCTAAAATTTACACTTCTTCTTGCGTGAACTCAGTCTGTCTTATACACATATTCACACGCAGACACTGGTGGTAAATGAATTGTTTTTTATATTTGTGCGACCAAATCTTATCTGTGTCTCATCCACCTGTACACTCAGATAAGAGTCCCAATAGAAGTAATAAGCCAAACGTCACTGGCTTTTGATCCCACCTATCCACACAGGCTAGTAGGAACCTGTGGGTATTTCTGGAGTGTCTGGAGTTATCCGACATGCCTGTTTATACAGGGAATTGCTCCTGTCCAACTCATCCTTCATGACTATTTATCTGTGGGTTGCCATTATCTCCTGCTGTCCTGAAGCAATGGAGCCACCAAGATAGCACACCCTCAGCATCCCATGTTGAACTAGTAGAAAGTACTTCTTTTCTTCCTTCTTGCATGAAATGTATTAGAGAAGTAGCAAAATAGTTCTGCTTGTATCAGAGTGTTTTATGTAACTTACAGTGCTAGATAACTAGCAGTTTTGGCTTAGAGTCCTGGGACACTTGCAGGATGGCCATGAATGCGGCCAGATACAAAGTCGTAAATTTACTTAAAAGATTTTATTTTTGTGATTACGTGTCACAGTGTATTTACTGTGTCACCCAAGACAACTCTTCTTCTTCCAGTGTGGCCCAGAGATGCTACAAGTTTGGACAGCCCTGCTGGAGGATTTGTCCCAGGGCCTAATGGGGGGATGGACAGAGAAATTAAGCCAAGTGACAAATAGTGTGATATACTCATGATGTCCCCCTAATGACAATAAAGGCTTGTTGTTTAGTGAGGATAGTGACCCTCGTTGTTCTTCTGGAAGAGGGCACAACACATTTATACAAATGGCATTCTGTTCACTACTTTGTTAAGTGTTTCCCAGAAAAACCCATACAGCAGTGAGTCTCAGGCCATGAAAAACCTAGCATCACAAGTTGAAATTAAAATTACTACCACCTGCTTTTTACATAACAATTTACTACTTTTAAAATAATGGATTCAGTGCTATCTTCTTTCAAATATCTCATAAACTTTTTTTTTATTTGTTCAGTTCACACAATGTTTTATTAGTTATGTTAGTTTCAGGTATACAAAAGTAAACTCAATGGATTAAAAACTTAAATGTAAGGCCTGAAACTATAAAACTCCTAGAAAAAAACATAAGTAGTAAACTATTTGATATGAGTGACATATCTTTAGGGAGATATCGTCTGAAGCAAGGGAAATAAAAGCAAAAATAAACAAATCAGACTTCATCAAACTAAAAGCTTCTGAACAATGAAGGAAACCATCAACAAAACAAAAAACAAGCTAGTGAATAAGAGAATATATTCACAAAAGACATATCTAATGAGGGGTTAATATCCAAAACATATTAAGAAACTCATACAAATCAATAACAAAAAGGTAAATAATCTGATCAAAATGGTCAGAGAGCGTGAAGAGCCACTTCGCCAAAGAGGACAGACAGATGGACCACAGACATATGAAAAGGTGCTCAACACCACTAATCGTCAGAAAAATGCAAATTCAAACCACCATGAGATGCTACCTCGCACCTGTCAGCATGGCTACCATCAATAAGTCAACAAACAAGTGCTAGCGAGGATGTGGAGAAATGGGGACCCTCATGCACTGTTGGTGGGAACGCAGACTGGGGCAGCCCCTGGGGAAAACTTATTATTAACATCTTCTTCAGTCCTTTAGCAAGCTTACTGGCATGTATTATCTTGATATCACTTTCACATTAGTTAAATTAATTTTCAAATATATTTTCCTTCTTTGTCTGTTTTTAAGAGTGTGTAACACTCATAACCATCTCTATTTCACGTGCTTTTATTTTTTATTGAGATATAATTGAAATATACAGTTTAACATATACAACATATTGATTTTAATACATTTATATATTGCAATATGATTATGACCATAGTGTTAGATGCTACCTCTAAACGTTACATAGTTACGTTTTTTGTTGTGAGAATAATTAAGATCTTGTTTCTTAAGAAATTAGAAATTTATAATTTAGTATTGTTGACTATAATCACGATGGTTTTTCATTAGAATGTTTATCTGCTCGTTGCAAGTTTGCACCCTTAAACGGCATTTCTCTTAATTCTAACACCTCTCAGCCCCTAGTAACTGCCATTTCTACTCTTTGTTTTTATCAGTTGGGCTTTTTTAGATTCCTCATATAAGTGATGTTATACAGTATTTATCTTTCTCTAATTTATTTCATTTAGCATAATGTCCGCAAGGTCCAACCTCGTTGTTGGAAATAGCAAGAACGTCCATTGTAAGGCCATCTCTATCGAGATCCACAACCTTGGTTTCTAAACACATCTCTCCAGTCTCTGCATCTGCATTCACATTGTGTTCTCACCTCTGTCTGTATTCACATCTTCCTCATCTTATAAGGACATCTATCATTGGCTTAGAGCTCACTGTACATATAACATCATATTTACTTGATTATGCCTGCAAAGACCCTCTTTTCAAATCAGATCACATTCATAGGTACCGGACAGACATAAATTTTGAGGGGACATTTCAATCCAGTAGGCCTAGTGGCCACAGTCTGACGTTACTGACGATTTATCATCTTAGTCTGATGGCTAAGGGCAGTTACAAAAGTTTTTATTTAACTTACCTCATTAAAAAAGTGTTTTAATCACCTCCTATTCACCCCATTGCCCTACAGTTATGAGGCTGGCCAAACATGCATTCGACACTGGGCAGATGAGATCAGTAGCAGTTTATTAGTTGCATATATTTCACAGTCTGGGGGAGGAGGACACTGCCTGCTCTGCAGGCCCACGTGGGGTTGCTCTCGGAAACAGAATGAATAATCAGAGACTGCGGACAACATGTTTTATTGTGTCAAGAAAGCGAGATACCTCCCGGTTCTCGTGAGAAAATGTGTTAGCTTGTTCAATTAATTCCATGGCCTAGCAGAGAACCGCTAGGGGATTAGCATCAACTGTACCTGCTCGGATGACCTATTTTCCAGTGGCATACATTTTGGCACTAGTGCGGCTTGCGTTTACATGGAAATCTAAACCATACCTCATGAATTGGTGAGATCAACTAAAAAAAAAAATTCACTCAGATTGTGAGAAGTGTTAACATGTTTTTCTTAGGTGTTTATGGTAAGATATGGATAGAAAGAGATCAGCAAAAAAAATCACTTTTTAAGTACAGTTTAGAGAAAATATAAAGGACAGACGGTTTTGAAATAAACTGTTTCTCATTCCTATGCTCTTTAGAAAGCAAAAGACTCTAAAGTAAGAAGCGGTCTCGGGACAAAGACCAAACCTAGAGTGTAGCTATAGGATACTTGGTTATGATTGAAAAAAAACCTTAGGTTTGCAAGGTAGTGAATTGAGTCAAGGCAACAAATCTTTGTGCCAGTTTTTAGGTGCCAGCATCCCTACAGCGGGTACAAAATTTGGGGTGAATTGTCTTTCTTCCACTGAGAGTGGCCTCTACAGTAGAGCTTGGTTGTGAGCAATAGGCCTGCACCCCCTGGTGCACAAGGGCATATACAAGACGGGCTATTAGAACAGTTCGCCAGGGCATGATTAGCAGAAGCAGGTTCTAAGCCACTCAAGAGAAACAGTGATAAGGATTAACATGTTCCAGGACAACATATTTGGGATACCACGTTCAGATAAGTTAAAATGTTTATACACTTCAGTAATCTGCGCACTGCATCTTAGATTGGCTTACTTTTTCTGAATACAAATACCTTAAAATAACATGTTTGTCTAAAATAAAAGTCTAGGAAACCAAGCAAACACCAGGGAAAATACTGTTATTATTGTCATCACTGTTACTATAGCAATGACTCTAGCATCCTAGACACACATAGGCTTCATCATGGCACTAAACTTCTATAATGAGCGAATGAGTGCTGGAAAGAGAATAATTTGTGTCTCAGAGTAGCTCAAATAGCCATGTGGAACAGTGCGAACCAAATGATCTTAGAATCTGAAAATTACCGTGCTGGGATAAAACAAAGTGTCTAGTAATTCATAACAATGAGGAGAAAAAAATGAAATGTAAAGCACCACGCGATCTCTGGTGCACGAAGATGAACAGAAATAGGACGAAGAGCCAAATAACAGAGACAGCTAAGAGACTTCTTATAAAAGGTATATGGCTACACCAGAGAACTTGTCAAAGTTCCTGACTGATTGTTTATAGGTAGGAGAATTATAATTAGACAACTAACATCAGAGAGAGTCAGGACAGACACTTTTCCGCATTCTCGAAGCTTCCATTCTTCAGGCTTCCTTTGATCTGTCGACATCTTGGATACTTTTAAATGTTTCTGTAAATTACATCATACACAGTGTGTTTTAGCATCAAAGAAAGGTTCTATACCTAAAGGAGAATAATGTGAGGAAACACGACAAAGAACGCTCAACTGCTTCAACAGTCAGGGGAGATATTTGGTCCAAACATGATTTCAGTAAACCCGCAAGGGGAAAATAAAAGAGTTAATGCTTTCATTCCATCATTGATTCATCTTGCTCTTTTCTATATAAATATTTTGTTATATGAGTAGAGTGAGCACATATAATACACATGCATCACTGTTTTCTAAAAGATTTTTGAAGCATTTGGCAACTATTATATGAAAGAAATAACATGAAATCTGTAAGCTTTTATGAATCCAATTAGATATATCACAATATTATAAAGTGAGATTCACTTGTAAATAGCAATGTAACTTAATGAATCCATACAAATATAAATATATTTTTAAAATTGTTTTATATGTATGCCTACCTTGTAGGCCTACATTTTAATGTTCAGTTGTGAAAATCAAAACATGTTCTTATAAATCTGACATACCACACTGGTTTCCAAGAAGCTAAATGTCAACTGAAAATATAATTTTGAAATGGGAACAAGTGTGATATCTCAGAAAGCTTGATTATATTCAATATAAGGCTATTGAATGAAAATCCAAGACCTTGCCAGGAAATAAGCATTTATTTCAAAATTGCTTTGGAACTAAAAACTAGATACATATGTAATATAGATCTCTTTTGAAATAGATAAGTATTCAAAATAAATATTAGTATGTATTTTAGTTCAAATTAAAAATAAAAGTGACATTCCAGTGCTTGACTATTGAAGAGTAATTTCCCATTGTCTATGATCACAAAATCATGTCTCAAAGGTGGGATTTCTGGCACAGTGGAGGAAAAAGCTTTGAAAACCCACTCCTCCATGAAGCAGTGGAACATTGCCCAAAACGGACAAAATCAACATTTACAGAACTCTGGAATTTATCCAGATTGTGCATCGATTTGGGGAGCATTTATTCAAGAAACAAGTCTTGTAAGGAAAGGCAAGCTTTGTTGCATTATAACTGGTCTTATTCTTATGCCATCTTGCCCAGCTCTGCAGCAATGTGCGAAACCAGTAACCTTGTGACGGCAGTAGGTGTGGAAACTGCACCGCAGTCAGTGGGCAGCGGGGTGGGCAGCGGGGTGGGCATCGTGGGTTTGGAGCGCATCAGAAAACCTCATCGTCCAAGAGTTCTAACTTTGATGTTTGAAAGCTCCCTGAAAGAGTTCCATTTACAGAGATCATAGTATTAACCCTAACTTCAAAGCTCGCTCAAAGGGAAAAGCCCTATCCAAGACATCTGTCATTAAAAAAAAAAAAAATCAGTAGCATTTGTTTAACATTTCAGCTGCCTGATATGGTGATGCTATTTGAAGAGAACAACAACCTGAATGGGAAAAAAAAGGGGGGTGGGAGAAATGATAAATACAGGGTCCTGCACAAAAACGTCCTTTTTATTAAAATCTTTTGTAAATGTAAAAGCTTTTATTACAAAATCATAAATATGTAATCCTGTAACAGAACAATGTCACACTCAAGCACACCATAGGACACTTTTTAGGTGAAATGTTCAAATGAAAACGATAAATTATTACACCCATATTGTTACCCTACCAACCGCACTCAAGCAGGCCTTCCTTCTACCGGACCCTGCGTGTGGGGGTTTTCAAACAGCTTTGGCATGACCACGTACAGTAAAAATCTGAGAAGACCCTACTCTCTTAATTGGGAATGACCTTGAGGCTTGATGGAACCTGGAAGTGAATGGTGAGGAGCTGTAAACTATGCGGGCACTGAAGGTATGCCCCGACACATGTACAGATCCCTTGACAAAAGGAGGGATAGCACCAGTTCATGGTGTTTCAGCAAATGCCAGCTCGATTGTTAGCAAATGACCAAAGTAACTGAACAGAGACTTTAGTGCCTACACATAATAACTACTACAGAGTTAACAGAAATTATCTGTAAACAAAGAAACAAACAGGTACTGGCCTTTGGGAAGTCTATCAGCTATTACAAATAGGTTAAAAATGTACTAAAGAGAATCACATTATAGGAATGAAAAGAATACGGTTTTGAAATCAGAATAAAATGAAATATTTCAATGAATATTTCATTCTAAAGGGCTGAGATTATTAAGATAGCTTGTGCTGTGTTTACAAAATGTTAAAGGAAGAAACACATTAAAATATGAAGGGGGGACCTTTAAACACCTCAGTTTACTTATAACAAATTGTGTATATATCCTTACATGTTTAAGCTTCAGTCCCCTTCAAAGTACTCGCCACTTGATGCAATACAGCTCTCGAGATGCTTTTTCCACTGCTCAAAAAAGGGTTTGAACTCATTGATTTTGATGCCTTTTAGTACTTTTGCCATTTTTTTTGTCTCACCTCTTCCACATTGGCAAAACATTTCCCTTTGAGGACTTTTTCATCCAGGGAAACAAAAAATAAGCCACTCAGGGTAAGATCAGGTCAATAAGGAGGGTGGGGCATGAGGATCCTGCCATTTTTCATCAAAAACTGCTGAACACTCAGCCTGGTGTGGGCAGGCGCGCTCATACATTACCCACCATGAAATGGGCAAACATGTTAAAACAATCATCATAAAACATTCCCTGAAGCCAAATGCAGCCTCTCACAACAACGCCAGCTGGTACAATGATACAGATGGGTTCCTAGAACCCTCACCTAGTGGGGGAAGCCTGTACTTCAAGGGACCCAACCTCCAGAAGATAATTCCAGTTTTTTGGGGGGTCCCCCGTTGTATTCTTAACATTATTAGTTATTTTGGAAATGCAAATCAAAACCACAATAAGATATCACTTCACGATCATTAGGAGCTGTATAATAAAATGTCAGACAAGAAGAAGTGTTACTGAGGATGTGGAGAAATGGGAACCCTCATACATTGTTGGTGGGAATGTAAAATGTCAAAGCCACTTTAGAAAAGTTTGGTGGTTTCTAAAAATTTTAAACATTGCATCTTAATATGATCAAGCAATTTAACTTTTATTCATGTATTAAAAATGAATTAAGAAAATGCTCCAGAGAGTGACAGTTTTGCAGCTGATTTTTTACAGGAGACTCAGAGGAGGAGATGTAAGGAGGGTATTGGTGGTAGATTAGAGAGGTAAGCAGGGAGACCCGGGAGGCTGGGTAAAGAGTAAAACAGAGAGACGTGCACTTCTTTTGCGTTGGTGGGTATAGGACAGTTAACATCATTTACAGCACCTAAAGATGATTTGGGGGGAACAAAACAACAGCGAGGGGTTGTTTGGTCTTGTGCTCGGGTGTGGTGGGTGTGCCTTGAGGAGTCCAGGAAAAAAGGATTTCTCTGCTATCCCCGAGGGTGTGTCATCTTAGATGAAAAAAGGTAATAAACAGGCCATAGGCTTAGGACATCACTTATTTTAGTTAACGTTCAGACCTTCCTATATGGTTACATTCGGACTCTGAGTTTGCACAGTCCACCCTTCAGGCCTCCCCTGAGTTTGTCATGTTTAGTATGTGGCCACTTTTTTATACACAGGCAAAAAATTAATCAAAGACAGTAGCTGGCTCTCACACTGCTGTGGGGGCCCAGGGGGCTGTCTGTCCTGAAAGGACAGACACCTATTTGATGCCTAATTGTGGGCAGGTAGAGGGGAGAGGTGCAAGGGTACATTTGTGGAAGGTTCAGGAGGACTGAAAGCAGCCAGGTATCCATTGTTATGTGCTGTATTTAATCCTCACTCACACACACACACACACACACACACAAAACATCAAAAACTATAGAAGGGAGTTATGGGCATTTGTTATATGGCCAGTAATTGTAAGAATCTACACCTGAATCGACCTGGGATGTATTAGCAGTTAAGTGAAGTTTGGGTTTTCAGATTAGTATAGGCTTCTAACATTGAGCCATTGAGAATGACTCTTTCAACTGTCGTTCTGTGGTTTTCCAATGATAGCTGTCAACTGAGGTTTTTGAGTCAATATATTAAAGTGAGTTATGACGAATTCTGTATTCAAATGACTAGATTCAAATCTCGGTTCACAGCCACTATTTGGGTAATTTTTGGAACAGTTACTTAGGCTTTTTGGTCCTCCATTTTTCCATCAGTAAAATGTAGATAATTAACATACCTACCTCATATAGTTGTCAGAATTAAATAAAGTATATACAAAGTACTTAACATAGCGTTTGCATTTCAAAACAGTTCAATAACTATAATGAAACCTATTGTGGTCAAGGACTATTGCTAATTTATTTATGAAGTTAAAAACCATAGGGCAGGGCATAGCACTGAAAGAATAAAACTTGAATAACAAGTGACTGAATGAAAGAGTAACAAAGTAATCAAACCCAGTTGTCTGAATATGTCACTTGCCAGCAGATACCTGTCTTTGAAGGCCTGTGAAGGGGCTTAGAAAATACGTAGTAAAACTTTAAAATTCTGTGGGTAGCTCTCAAGCTTTGTCAGAAATCACTCAAAACCAATCGCAACAAACAGGAAAACAAAGAATTAGTCACAGGTGCTTAAAATGAATTATCTTCTTTGCTGTGATCATCGTAGCTTATCTTCTGCTTATATTTATTTAAAAAAAAACACATTTACTTTTGAAACTAAAATTCAGGAAGTTTAAAAGTTACCCAATCAAAGGCAAATATATGTTTGAAAATACATCTCTTCTATTTGCTATATTCTTATTCATAAATATGTAGCTTCTGAAGAGAATACTTGAGCAGGCTGTGTGTTATACAGCTCCTTCAGAAAAAACACACAACAAAACACATTCTACAGGGATCTAAATAAAAAATAAGACTTAGATTTTCTTTGTGTAAAAATTATTTTATATTTATAACAGACGAAGCTTGGATGTGGGGAGAAATAAATAATATATATTTCTGTATAAATAGATTGCATACATTTAATATATATTTATATTGACATAAATATATATTCTCTCTATATGTAATAAGTCTTCGACAGTCTTAATATAGTGATAGTGGTTATAGTGACTCTAAAGACTATTAAAAACAATTGATAATGATTTCTTAATATTTAAGATTATTTTATTTTCATGAATCTCTGCATTTATTATTTTATATTTTTTCCCATGTGATGTCATTAAGGTGCTTTTTAAAATTGCCCTTCTGTAGATGGAGAAATTCATGCTTGCCAGAGGTCATTACTCTTGTTCATTTTTTTTAATTGGAAAAGTGATTTTTAATTTGGATTGGTTAAATTCGTATTATTTAATTTTCATGACTTCACTGAAGATGCTTGCTTTGAAGATGAAATCGATAACCCTGATTACACACATTCAGGAGTGGATTCAAACCAAAAACGTATAAAATTACTGGAGAGGAGAAATTGCATTCACACCTTTTCTTAGAGTATATGACTATGGTTGCTCTATTTTATTATTAGTTATTGCTGTTAATCTTTTAGTGCATAATTTGTAAATTAATCTGTATCATAGGTACATACGTATAGAATAAAATACAGCATAGTGTGGTGCAACGTAGGTTTGCAGTTATGAATACGTGAAACAGAGTTTATTCTCGCACTATTATCTATTAATTAGTCTTTTTTCCATGTAACGACTATAAACCTACTTTTGCCCTGCCCTGTACACACTGGGTTTGGTACTATCTGCGGTTTTACGTATCCACCGGGAGGCTCGGAATGTATCTGACACAGATAACTGGAGAATACGCTATATGCTTACGATAGAGATGGAAACCTAATTTATAAAAAAGGCACAGTAAGAGATTAGCAACAATAACTGATAATAAAATAGAACAATCATAACAATATACTCTCAAAAGTTACATGCCTGTGGTCACTTATTTCAGGGGATCCCTTGCTGAAGCCTCATTATAAGCTCAATGTTGCTCTCAGTCGGAACACATTTTCTGTCTGTGTTGCTCACTCCAAACTTTAATGTGCTTTCCATCTGATCAACGCTGGCTGTAACTTGTGCAGTTTGAGGTGAATAACAAAACAAGTACACATTTCTTTCTTTCTGCTTCACAATTTCATGGATAGGAGATTCATTCTTTTATTTTTTTAGATTTTATTTATTTATTTTTAGAGAGAGAAAGAGAGGAAGAGAAACATCAATGTGCGAGAGAAGCATCAATTGGTTGCCTCTCACATGCCCAACGTGACTGGGAATAGAACCTGTGACCCTTTGGTTCACAGGCCAGCACTCAACCCACTGAGCCACACCAGCCATGGCAGGACATTCATTCTTACCATAGATCTTAGCAGCCTCAGTGTGCATTTTTTATTCCGTTACGTCAAAAACCTTTATCTTTTCACTTAAAAGAACAACTTTACAGCATCTCTTTGTTATATCTGAATTGCCAGCATCACTCTTTTTACGCTTTGAGGCCATTATAAAGTAAAATAAGGATGACCCAAACACAAGCACTGTGACACTACGACAGTGGATCCAATAATCCAGACGGCTACTAAGTGACTAGTGGACGGGTAGCGTATGCAGACAGCATGGTTGCACTGGACACGGGACCATTCACATCCCACGTGGAGTGGTGCGAGACACTGAGGGGTTTTATCACGCTACCCAGAAAGGTATGCGATTAAAAACTTATAAATTGTTTATTTCTGGAAGTTTGCATTTAATATTTTCAGACTGTGGTAGACCACATGTAACTCAAAACATGGAGAGCAAAATGTCAGATAAGGATGGACTGCTATAATTCTTTGGGAGAAAGGTAAAATTATTAGGAGACTCTTACACTAATGCAGGTAAGAGATGAGGTGTTGATAAGTAGTTAGACTGTGAATATATTTTAAAAGTAGAGTCAAACCCTGGCTGGTATGGCTCAGTGGACTGAGCGCTGGCCTGCGAACCAAAACATCGCTGGTTCAAATCTCAGTCAGGGCACGTGCCTGGGTTGTGGGCCAGGTTCCTAGTAGGGGGAGTACGAAAGGCAACCACACATGGATGTTTCTGTCCCTCTCTTTTTCCTTCCCTTCCCCTTTTTCTAAAAATAAATAAATAAAATATTTTTTTTAAAGTAGAGTCGAAAAGGTCCTGTAACAAATTAAATGTGGAGTCTGAGAAAAAATGTGTCAAAGACGATCACAATTTTTTACCTTCACTCACCTTGAGGATGGAACTGACATCTGTTAAGTGTTAAAGGCTTCCTGTGGGATAGGTTTTGAGGAATATGAGAGATTCAGTTGTAGATATGCTGAGTATATCAGTCAGAGTTCTCCACAGAAACAAAACCAGTTGAAAGATGGCCCCGAGAAATTGAAATGAGGAAATCTTTGATGATCTTCGCTAAAGTGGTTTTGATCATCAAGCAAATGCCTGGTGGAATGGAATTGAGGGCATGCTGGGAGAAGAGGAATAAGGATATCAATTGCTTGTCTTGTTTTACTCATTTCTGCTAGGCAACTTTCTTTTAATTATTATTATTTTTCTTTTTAAGGAACCGACTTTTGGTTTGGTTGTTATTAAAGTCTATCATTATCTTTTTTTAAAAATTATTATATCTTTCTATGTTTTTCCTTTGGCTCTGCTCTGTGGTTTTCTAGCCCCTTCAATTAAGTGTTCATGTGTCCATTAAAGGTTAGATCTACTTGAATCTAGAAATTTCTCTCTCTCTAAGTACATTTTTCTTACATCCCACAAGTTTGCTATATAGCTCTTTCACAGACACTTAGTAATTGTCTGTGTAATTTCTGACTTAATGCACACTTTATTTTGGGATATCTTTTTAGTCCCCAAATAATATGGTATGCATGTGTGTGTATTTGTGTGTATACCTTGGAACTTCCAAATCTGTGTTGTGGCGAGAACATGTAATCTCTATCATATTAAATCTTTCAAATTTGCTCTAATTTTCGAGGGAAAGTAGTTTGCTATTGAGTTGGGGCAGTATTTTAGATAGAAACTAGTCCATTTTCATCAATGTACTGATGACCTATCACAGGCAAGAAAAACGTGCCAAAGCTCCAGTATGGGGCAGGGAGCAGAACTGGGGCCAGAAGACCGAGAGATGGCCTTTCCTCTCTGATGAATTAGTTCAGGACATGTAACACGTATATCCAGTAAGACCAAAACCATAAAAAACAAAATGCATGCATGCGAAAGATCATTTGCACAAAACCAAAAAAAGTCACTTGCTTTACGTCTTTCAGATTACAGGCAATTTTCTGGAGAAAATATCCTTTTAATTTATTAAATTATATTATCTATAAAGGTGTCAAATATATGTTGACAAGTTTAATCTTTCTATCTTACGAACATTGTCTTGTTATTTATTATACAGAGAAGGGCAAAAGTCAGTGTACAGCGTTTCAGATGGAAAATAATAATTACTAAATGATAATACAAGAGTAAACTCTCTGCTTCAGTCTCTCATCTGCAAACCTACATTTGTCCCTCCTTGTATATGGAGGCTTATATATTTGATATATCTACACATTATGATTTCGTAAAATATCTTTGACTTTTAAAATGAGCTCTACTTTCAATATGTTAGAATTGCTCTTTAACAAAATTATCTTGCCTTTTCAGATTTTATTTATATAAAAATATACATTTTTTATATAGTGTCAAATTATTTAGCCTCAGGTTCACAGAAAGCCTGCATTGAGCATTATTGAAGGAAAAACACTGGCTAGCCTGAGTTATTTTTTCCTTATGAATAGCAAGGTTTTTAATCTGAAAAATTAATCTGGCACAACGACTCATTTGAAAGTCTTTATAGTTAAGCACTCTCTATATTCATTAAAGGGCCCTAGAAACATTCATTGCATTTCCTCTTTTAAACTCTTCTAATTTATTGTCAGTAGCTACCAATTATTCACAGTTTTTCTTTTACATGAAAGGACTTGGACGTTGTAAACCAATGTTCTCTGAAAGTGATTAATCATTTACTAAAGATGATTGCCACTGAATGAAAGTTTGTGAAGATTATAGAAAGGTGGTAAATCTTCTTTTATTTTCCTTATCTCTGGGTAGAGGGCTCTGAAAACACAGTTTCCATAGTACACCTTCCCCATGATAACTATGTTGATCCCCAATGGCGCTAAACAACGACCTTTGAATAAACAAAACTGTCCACTGTACAATCTTGCCCCCGCACAATAGCTTAAGTACTTTCTCCTCGAAATACTGTCATGTGTCTGGAGATACTTGAATTTGATCAAACAAGAACTGCTCTTTCACCACACTATATTTTTGTTCCCAATATGGGTGCCAAAGTTGAGCAAATGAACCGCAGTCTCAAGGTGCCCTTTCATTATGATTTCTCTGTCTGTGAGGGTTTTCCCTTCTTTTTCTTATCAACTTACATGGTTAGAAATTTCTGGCGCCTATGTACAAATGAGTCTGGACCTTTTACTTTGTTTAAACTGCGCTCATTCTGATTTTGAAAGGTGGATATGTTTTCATTATCTTTGCTGTTAAGTAAAAATCAAGTCGTACATTCAGAAACCTAAATAAGTATTTTTGACATATCATTTCCGCATTCGGTTTACATTTACTTAATCCATGACCGTGGTCACCCACGTATCCTTCATTAATATATATTTTTTCTTCTACTAGCCTCACATCTTTAACATCTGTGCCTGTTGTCATGACAAATTCAGCAAGATGTTTTGTATTTGCACGAGGAAAAAGAAAATGTCAATGAAATCATTAAATTCGGCTAGAGCCAAATATGCAGCCGCTTCCACTAAAATGCATATGTTTTTAAATAATTTTCTATATCCACTGCAAAATTTTTAAGGGTTTCTTGACTGGAAGAAGTGGTTTCCATCTGCTGAATTCTTTTGTGTGTGTATATATATAAATAATTTTGATTGACACAAATAACAAGGATAACTTTCCCTTGCTGGGAGTACAGAATTTGAATTTATCTTCAGTGTTTTTGCTTTAGTGACTCCCTAAGATCTCAGTTCTAAGTGTGAAAAACATCACACCCATGGGTTTCTTGCAGGATTACATTGGCTAATCCATGTAAAGGACTTAACGCAGTTGGTGGCACAATGTAAATACTCTGACTCATATGGCGATATGATTTCAGTGATGACAATAGTAACACAATAATGCCGATGACAATCTTCTTGGCTTTAACTACATCAATGGTAACGCAATTGCGGAGCTTAACATTTCCCAGATTTCCTTTCAAGTTCTCTCTGTGGAGAAGCTAACCATATAAGCTCCTTCGCTTCTTTGGTGGTTTAGTCATTGGGGGTAGCTTCCGTCCCATTGCCACCTTGTCAGCTCTCGGCTGGTGACTGTGCTCCTGCAGGCCCCCCGAACCTCCTCACAGATGATGCCTCAGTTACCTGAGTGGTTTTTTCATGACTATCTGTTCTTCTGTTTTTTCCATTTCTCCCCAGGAAAACATCAGGGTACTTCATATCTCATAAAATAAACCACATAAATTCAGATACATTTGCAAACAGAAGGGCATTTCCACTTCTAAGTATGGAGGAGAAAGAAATTAAATGTTTCATGGATATATTGAAAGAATTTTCTTGTCAGTAAATTAAGGGAGAGGGGTTTATTTGATTCAAGATGCAAAGAGCTAAATATGGAGGATAACACTGCTTCCATCTTTGTTTCTATTTGTGTACACACCTAAGAAGCACATTGAAAAGTCAATGAAGAAAACGTGTACAGCCCGCATGGGGTCAGGACTGGCACCCAGTTCTGGCTATTGTGCCTTCAGGGCGAGAGCTACTTTAAGCCATAGCTCCTTGTCCTGAAAATGTAGAGGATGATATGAACCTCAAGTTGCTGCGTGAGATGGTTAAAGACAAGGTGCTGTACGCCTTTTGAAATATTATACTCTTTTGTTCCCACATTTAGGACTTCGGATGTGTCCTACACATCTTATGTAAACAATGTCTTGATCTGATTATGTTATTGTACTTTCTGGGGGTCCATCGTGCCCCCCAGCCCATGCTTTTGTTGTGCGTCTTCCCTGTATTTCTGAAACACAAGCCGAGTGGGGTAGGGAAGTTTTTCATTTGTTTTTTTGTTTGTTTTCTTTTGCTTTTCTCTCTCTCACTCCACTCACTCTCGAAACAGTCTTACGGTTGCACCTACCTGCGCCCAGGAAGGCCAGTCCAAAGTCAGATCTGAGAATGGTGTCCGTGGGCCGCTCCAGTTCAGTGCTATTGGGGTTTTTATGTAACTGGTTGCTGAGTCACTGAGGGGCTTGACTCGATCCTGACCCAGAAGATGCACCTCTACCCTCATCATGCACTTATTTCCAAGTAAGTTACAATCCCACTCCCGTATCTTTCAACCTTCATTCATGAGCTGGAGAGATCCAACCAGCTCACATTTGAAGCAAGGGATACAGATCAAGTCACATGCTTTCTATGACACCCCCGTCCTCAACACCCAGTGCTATCCTAGCCTTCCCCTACCCTCTCGATCTTCTAATCACAGAGGGCTCATGACCTGAAGATGCTACCCATTCCTGCATAATTCTATTTAGCTTCTTATCCACGAAGGGATCTATCTACCTCGCAGGCACTGCTCTAGCTTTTAATGTTTTCTTCTCAATGACAAATCTAGGCATCACTTAAGGTACCGACTATGAGAATATGACTTCATTTCTCATTGAATTCTGCTCAGTGAAAGCATGAACATCTTTATATATATATATATATATATTTAAGTAAATATATATATTTAAATTTATATATATATAAATATTTTTTTTTTCTCCCAGTGGCAATCCTTATAATTTGAGAATATTTTTATACAGGAACTGCTTCACTGACAGACACCATGGAGTACAGTTTCTCAGCAGTTTATTAGACAACAATTGGTGACACCACTTGGTGTCACCATGAGGATGGAACTGTGTATCATTCATTTCTGCCTCCCCAGAACTTAGCACAAGGCCCAGTAGATAGAAGGGATTTAATAAACTGCTGTCGTTCACCAGCAGTCAATTTCCTTCTAAATCCATCGTATATCCCGCTGGGGTCCTATCTCACTGATCTAGACACAATGGCTTACCTACTTTGTGGCCTACATTCCTGGGAACCAAAGCAGAATTGTTTTCACCGGGGCTTATAGGAGGAAGGACAAAAAAGACAGCCGTGTTCATGATTCTTTCTTTTTTGTATTCTCACATCTGGGTCAGGAAGTCACGAGATGGCCAAAGAGGGTGTGATACTACTTAGGGAGGCTCACTTTTAGAAGAAATAATAATAATAGAATATGAAATAATCATATAAGAAATAATATGAAGGCTATGAAAAGCTAGAAAACATGCACTAAGTCTAGAAGGTACAGATATACCTTGATATAACTATTGATTGTTGGTAATTAAATAATGCAGGTTCATGGTTTCCAGACATTCTTATTTTTGTCAGAGTCAAAATTTTTATGCACAATATCCCACTTTTTAAACATTCGCAGCTAATTTATATTTAAAATACTGTCCAAGCCAACATTGTATGTGTCAAACCGATGCATCTGCTGGCAACCATTTTTAGAAATAAGCATCAACCTTTACTCTTGACATCATTCTAAAATAGAGAAAGAACTTCAGGGAATCACTCTTTAATGGCACTGTAAACGGATTTCGCACTTTAGAGTCAAGGTTGTAGATAGATTATGAAATAATCTAATTGAATTACAAAGCAAAAATGAAAGTCTAAATCCTGCCTCTTTAAGATTAAGGATTGATGCTTTCCTGCGCTCTTACATTATATTCTTACTTTAGCGTAGCCACCATTAATGCACCAGCCATCTCTACCCATGATCGTGCCACTTTATATTTGAAATCTGCTATAATTTCCTTTAAAAAATGACAGACTATTTAACCTATCTGCTCCACAGTGTTGAGGGGAGACTATATTAGGGAACTAAAAGTAGTTTTAAAGGATTTATTATATACACACACACACGTATGTATATGTGAATATATATGCATCATAATATATAAGTAGATGCCAATTCAAAAGAAAACGATTCAATTTGTGGTGTTCCAGCTCTGGATACATGAGATAAAGCTGGCTGTACTACTGCTATGAGGGCTGGTGCAAGATATCCTAATGACACCAATATTTTAGTTTATTTAGTTACAAAAATGGTACATTAAACCTATAACACAAAGTAATCATAAAGTTTAAAATCCATAGCCAGCCTTGGCCAGTGTGGCTCAGTTGGGTGGAGCGTCATCCCATAACCAAAAAGTTGCAGGTTCAATTTCTAGTCAGGGGACATACTTGGGTTGAGGGTTCAATCCCCATTGGGGTATGTATGAGAAGACAACCGATCGATGATTCTCTCTTACATCCCTCCCTCTCTCTCTCTCTCTCCCCCACTCTCCATTCCACTCTCTCTAAAAACAATGAAAAAATGCCCTCGGGTGAGGATTAAAAACAAAAATCCATAGCCAGAATGTGTGGAAAAAAAGAACTTGTGAACCAAAAGGCTAAGAGAGGAAGTCCAATTTTCCAAATTGGTCAGCTCAAGGGAAAAGGTTGCCAGGTATTTGAAGGTTTAGATGAAACCCTGGTCTCATCTTAAAGACGTGGGCCGTCACCTTCGGTTGAAACATTCCACTCACTCAGGCAAAGACCTTGTTCACGAAAAATGTGTTGCAACTAGAGAGTATCAGAAAGTCAGCCACCAGTCAACAAAGGCCAGACACAGAATTCCGTATGACAGTATAAACGAGCACCACCAGGATAAGCAGATGGGCACACACATCGGGTAATGTAATCAGAAGATACAGCTTTTTAAGCAAGTGAACTTACCCTGCATGAATAGACAACACGTACAAGGAAAATAGCAAACTACTATGAAATTAAAAAAAAAAAGCATACTTGAAAAGAAGCAAACAGCCGCGACTGACATAGCTCAGTGGATTGAGTGCCGGCCTGCAAACCAAAGCGGCTCCGGTTCGATTCCCTGTCAGGGCACAGGCCTGGGTTGCAAGCCAGGTCCCCCGTCGGGGGCGCCCGAGAGGCAACCACACATGAACGTTTCTTTCTTTCTCCTTTCCTTCCAGTTTCTCTGGAAAAAAATAAATAAATCTCCGGAAAAAAAAAAATAAGATACAGTAAGAGAGCCGTGACATGATGAAGGGCTGCTACAAACGGTGAAAGGCAAGAAACCAGATTATCCCGGGAGCAAAAAAGAAATGCAGCCCTGCCGACAGCTTGGGTTTCACCCAGTGAGGCCCATGTTGGGTTCGTGATCTACTGGACTGTAACGTAACAGATTTGTGTTGCGAGCCACTAAATCGATTTGTTACAGAAGCAATAGGAAATTAAGACAATTATGCATTGTAATTTAGGGGTAACCCATAAAATAAACCATGTAGAACTTCAGAAATAGAAGAGGGGAAGCAAGATAGGTAAAACAAATTTAGCTAATGAAACTGTTTTAAAATGGTGGTTAAAAGAAATAGAATGTATGTATCCTGGCTGGCGTGGCTCAGTGGATTGAGTGCCAACCTGCGGCTCAAACCACAGCGCATCTAATCACATTGACAAGGACCAGTCCTTCGCAGTTTCCCCTTCCGCTCCCACCCCTCCCCCATCGTGCTCTCAGCCTCCATTTTAAAGTTTCGGTCACCTCCGCCCAAATCCCTACTGCAGGTAGTTACTGCATAAAACCCATTTTCACTGCTTCGAAGTCCAGTTTTGCTTATGTTTCACAACAATCAGCATGGACATTTTCCAAATACCTATTATCTGAAGAGAAAGAGTGTCAATCGCAGCAAAAAAGTGAATGTTTCATTTAGTGATAACAGCTGTGAAAGGACCCCTTCACTAGGTACCTGTCACTTATGACGTGGATGTGGAGAAGACCAGGGTAGGACAGAGGTGAGGTATCTACCCGGCGGCAGAAGGGAAGTGACGAAAAGGGAACAAGTGGAGAACACAAGATGGCCAAGGGAAAGTTCATGCTTTGGCTCAAAGCATGAATAAAATACAAATGAAATTCCAACCAGAAGTAATCTTCTAAAAGGAAAGTGTAACAAAAGCAAACCTGCAGCTGAGTAGGACAAATCAAGAATAATAATGTCTATGGAAGGGCTTCAAGAGGAGAACAAGAGGAGCTCTGACTAGGTTCAAGAAAGTGTTAGGTGAATTAAAAGATGACAACATCATGACATAGTACTTTTAAAAATATCATTTTTATCCTTTATTAGGAATAATTGACAAATGTACTTGCATATGTCAAAAATGTGCAATGTGATAAATTATTGAATGATTACCAGGATAAAGATAATTAACACATCCATTACCTCACGGTTAACTTTTTTGTGTGGGGGGGTGAGAATTCTTAAAGTCTGCTCTCAGCACTTTTCAAGTACATAATACCCTACTACTAGCTACAGTCACCAGCTGTGTATGAGATTTTCAGAACTTCTTCTTAGCAGAAAATGTGTGCCCTTTGAGCTATTATTACTCCATTTCCCTCTCTTCCCATGATAATTTTCTGTAGAACATTGTTTGAGGTTGCCTATCTGACTTAATAATCTCCAGTGACAAAGAATGACTGTGGTGCTTAAAAGATGTTTGATTAGTATGTCACTGCCTGCGCGCACACACACACACACACACACACACACACACACACACCCTAATTGATTTTAACCAATGCGACAGTCAACTTGTGGGGCTGTTGCAACAAAGTTCCGCAGGCCATGCAGCTTAAACAGCAGACATGTCTTGTCTCGCAGCCCTGAAGGCAAGAAGTCTGAGATCAAGGTGTCTATGGGTTCGATTCCTTCTGAGAGGGAAGATCTGTTGCAGAGATCTGTTTGTCCTTGGCTCCTGCGTGGCTGTCTCTTCTCTGTGTCTCTTTGTGTCACCTGCCTTCCTTCAAATACATGTTTCACTGTCTAACTTTGCCTTTTTTATAAGGATACCAGTTGTATTGGAATAAGTGCCACCCTAATGACCTCATTTAAACTTGGTGACCTCTGTAAAGACCCTTTTTCCAAATAAGGTCACACTCTGCAGTACTGGAGTTTAGGACTTCAACATAAACTTTTGGGGTGACAAAATTCAATGTATAGCACCCATCAATACTTGGACTGTCATAAATTAATTTTGAGTAAGTTTTCTTTGAAATTAGAAAGCTGTACTTTTACCACCTTTAAAAGTGACAATAGAAACAATGACTGTTATTTATTACTATTTTCAAAACAGCACTTTGATGCGTGTGTGTACGTGTGAAAGGGGAGCAGAATAGAATCTCCTTACTGAATAAATAATAATATACTTATGAGTGGCTTCAATAAATTTCTTGGTATTGTTGTTAACAGTGAGGCCACCCCTGGAAGCGGCTATAACTTCCTGAATAGGAATCCTCTTGTTTTCAGAATCAATAATGTTGCTTTGAAATTTTCTATACGCCTTTGATGAAACTAATTCTTGACACAAGACATTTTATCTTGATAATGTCAGTTAGCACCCTGAATATATTTTCCTTTTATTGGTGTTTCAGTGTTGTATAGATTTACAGTTACAGACTCTCCGGCAGAGTCTCTGTAAAAAATAATGAAACACAGAAAGCCTTTCAATTGCACTTAGGTTTTTTTTTCTAAATAATATCTGGCTTGTGTTTTGCGGGAATGAATTTTATCTACAAAAGCCCTGTTCTTCTGAAGTGATATTAATACAACAGACAGTTTATTATTCACACAGTTTTATTTAATATAGCAGGTGGCATTGTTACTGAAAATAAAACAAGTGGAAAAAATAATATAAAGCATCACAAGCCCAGATTTATTTCTTGTAAGTTATTTGAAGAAATAAATTAAAATCAAGTCTACATGATTATGCTAAACATCTGTCAATTCAGCCTTCTGTTCAGAGATTGGACTAATGCTATTAATTGTTGAAATTAATTGGAGGGATTTTGCTAAGACTGGTTTCCCAAAATTTTTGGGAGGTGACATATGTACATCCACAAAAATTATTCCAAATCTCAAAAAAGTGTCACTTTAATAGCAGGAATGCAATTCTTGTAGGATTATATCTACATTCAATTCAAATGTGGTATTCCATTTTTGCTTCCAAGCAGAGGTAAAAAGTTCTACAGGTGATGGAAGCCATTTATTTCCATTGTATACCAAGGACCTCGACAGTGGTATATGTTCCAATGTCCTATGGGTCAGAAAATTAGTGCCTCATTGATAGGTTGACCTGCAGTTTATTGCATGTTAAATTGTGAAACTGAACTATAATTCATTTCGGTTTCATTTGAAATTAAAGGTAATGATTGGGCTGACCTAGTATGCTGCAGTCTTATCCAGATGACTGTCTGACCCGCAGGTGTGAGGCAGAAAATAAAAGATCCTGTTAGTCACAGGCCAAAGTGAGAGGCCCAGTAGAGTGGAAAAATAAACTGGGAACACAAAATTGCTCGAAATAAAACTCCAGGCCTTTGGAGGATTTGGGTATAGGTGAGTCTCCAAACCTAGTATATTTATTAGCTTGGGAAAGACTGCAAAATTTGGAACTAAATCTGGGTTTTCAGCCGAGTGCCTAGTCAAGGGTAAATAATAAAAGGACAAGCACGCTTTGTTCGTTCCTGATATTGCATGAGATATCTTGTGTAGATTCTCTCTTTTCATTTTCTAAATATTCCCGTGAGCAAGGGTTATCGCTTCCATTACAGAGAAAAGAACTCTAAGTTTCCAGGAGGTTAAACAATAGGTCCATGGCTCCTTAATTTATAAGTGGTGGTTAAAACACTGAAATATAGATAGGATTGTATATTAACTGGGATTCAAGGTCAGATGCTATAGCCAATACCAGAATATTCACAACTTTAGGCAAGATGGAAGTTTATATCATGGTCTCAGTATGAACACTAGAGCGCTAAGCATGAGCATCCTGCTGTGTTAGGGATGTTTCTCCCCTGATGTTCTGTCCTAAATCCAATGCATAGTTTAAGACCGTGGTGCAATTACACAATGGAATACTACGCAGCAGAAAGGAAGAAGGAGCTACCACCCTTCACGACAGCATGGATGGAACTGGAGAGCATTATGCTGAGTGACATAAGCCAGGCAGTGAAAGACAAATACCATGTGACCTCACCTATAAGAGGAACCTCATCGACAAAACAAACAAGTGAGCAAAATTGAATCAATGACGTGGAAATAAAGAACAAATTGACATTGACCAGAAGGTAGGGGGCAACGGGGGGAAGAAGGGGATGGGTCGTCATGGAACATGTATAAAGGACCCACGGATAAGGACAAGGGTGGGGGAGGACTGAATATGTGAGGGAGGGGGAGTGTAATGGAGGGGAAATGGGCACAACAGTAATTGAACCAAAAAAACAAAAAGATTTCTCCTTTAGCTCCATCGTTTCTGTCTATAGTCTAGCCAATGGGAAGAGGAAGGGGGGAAATGGCAGGAAATCCCCTTGTCTTTGAGAATATTACTCAGAAGTTGTACATGTCATTTCCATTTACTTGGCACATCTGCGTGTAAGAGAAATTCCAAAATGTCGTTTGAGCTAGTGGCCACGAGTCTAGATAAAATTTGCGAATTATGTTACAAAAAGAAGAAACGGAGAATGAATGTGGGAGGATTGCTATCAGACCTCAAACCCTGCAGATTTTTAATGAAAACTAAGCACTGTGGTATTAAATGCGGCGCCCTACCCTCCATCAGTCAGTGCCGCTGTCCTTTGCCTTTACGAAACAGCATCCATACCGTAAGCGGAAGAGTTAGCCCCGGGCTGACATACAGTTCTTTTTGCTTGATTACCATGAGACTTTGTGGGTACTTCTAAAAGAAATTTCACTTAACAGAGGAAAGCTCTCTGAAACCCTTCGGCTACAACCTTAAGACTCATAAGTTAACTCTAATAAATTCTAATAAATTAACAATCTAACCCTGGCTGGTGTGGTTCAGTGGACTGAGTGCTGGCCTGTGAACCAAAAGGTCATAGGTTCGATTCCCAGTCAGGGCACATGCCTGGGTTGCGGACCAGGTCCCCATGTGGGGTTATGTAAGAGACAACCACACATGGATGTTTCTCTCCCTCTCTTTCTCCCTCCCTTCATCTCTCTCTAAAAATAAATAAATAAAATATTTTTTAAAAAAAGAATCCATTGAGTTACTACTGACTCCACAGTACCATGGAATTGTACTGTGACAAAACTTTTAGGCAGGGAGAAATAACCCCATAGTATTTTGTTCTTCAAATTCAAATGCTGGTTTCTCAATAATGAACTTAAGTATTTTGGAAGGTGAGGTACCTCAAATGGCAGTAATTTCAGTATGTCAAACTTTTTTTTAAATTATTGTTCTTTCAGGAAACTTTCTAGACATTTAAAAATTTTTTTCTCTTACCCTATGGGATTTTAATGCCATGGAATCATTTTATATCTACTTCCTGTAACCCTTTGGAGGACCGAAAATCCTTGTAATGGATGAACTTTTTTCGTTTCCCAAGAACTAATGTTCACCCACTTGGGGTTAAAAATTACCTCCTTAAGGAATGCCTGTGTTAAGGCAAAGTGCAGGTCTCATCCAATCCAGTTTTAAGCACTTTCCATCTCTCCTCGGTTTCTTTGGGAATTAGCTGTTACTTCACAGGGTCTGAGTGAAGGACTGTAGCTATCTGTCATGTGCTAACTCATCAATACCATAGCTTCTGACAGATTTCTTTTCTTTATGCCTCTGTTACCTTTGATGTCCATTTTGTATGGGTATGCTTCAAAGGAAAAACAAGACAAATCCGTTGGAACTCTTGGGACACCAATAATAAATTTTCGAGGGAGAGGATAGTGCTCTCAGAAATTGAACAGTGGACTTATCTAGAGTTAAAAGGAAACTGAACTCCTCAGCGACTAACAGATTCGTGAGGTATCACTGTTAAACAGGACATGAGCTAGTTGCATCTGCTCTGAGTCACAGGAGAAAGTGACGGCTTATGCTCTTAGGGAACACATTGGACAGTGGCTTCGCTTTGGTGTGCGTCAGGCAACTGAACTTGAGAGCTTTTATTGGATTTCTCTGGACTCTGACCTTTTGTTTTTTTCTTATTTTCCTCTAGTACTGCAGGGTTGTCAGGTCGTGCAACTCTGGGACCTGCCAGCCACCTTGGAATCCACAAAAGTGCTTCCCTGAAGTTGTTCAGTGTATACTCTATGTAGCTGTACAGTATTAATGACTCTATCTTGGTATAAATCCAGGGGCTTGGGGAAGCACTTGGGGCTGCAGCTCAGGAAGGGTGAGGGCAGGCTTGAGAAGATTGAAAAACACAGTGATCTGAATGTATATATATACGTATATAGATATATGTGATTTTGAAAGCTTGGCAAGATTGAGGTTCTTCAATTCATTGCAATATTTCCTAAAATAACTTTGTAAAATTATATTTCCCCTCAGATCTTTATAAATTCACAGTTAAATGCTCAAACCATTCGTTTCAATAGTTGCACCAGTTGTAATTACTAGCATTTGTAAATATTTCACTGTAAAATTAAATATTACACTTTTAAATATATCAGATGGAATATAACAGCTACATTGATATGGTATACACCGTTATCTGTTTGAAAAATATGCAGACAATTTCATCTTTAACAGATGTATATTTTATATTTTTCATCATTTTCCTTGAACTTGTATTTCCATTTCATTTCCTCCACAAAATTTTATGCCTGAGAGTCTTTAATCATACTCTCTAGAAGTAAAAAAAAATTCCATATAAATTGGATTTTTTTAAAAAAATCCTGTAACAAAAAGCCTTCAAAGATTAAAATATTTTACTCCAAATCATTATCATTATCATTATTTGTAGTAAGTAGTTTATTAGATCAACATAAATATACTATATATTTTTACATGTAATATTAAATACCAAGGTAAACCTTTACTGGGAACACATCTTAATGAAACAGACAAATTTATTTTTAACTAGTTCATGCATCTTCCTGTGAATATTACTGCTAGAGTGAGACCAAGTTAAATATCATCTCTATTCTTAATTTTCATTTTCCTAGATAGAAGCACTGAGACAATCCATTTATATAAAAATAAATTTTTGTTATACAAATGCTACTTTTTAACATGTCAAAGTCTTATAGTAATGTGTCCTCAAAATTTATATGCATATATGTATATATGTATAAGCTTACTTCTTTTGGAAACTACATAACTAAAAACAACCTGACTTACAAGAGTTTTTAACTCATGAAGAGTTATTTGCATTGTAAACGAAGAGAATAAGATTTTGAGTTGCCTCTTGTTTGGGTTCCTAGCACTGTCAACACTGGAGAAACAATGCAGCACTAAGATATGAGAACGGGACGACATAGGGGTCATGTCTTTGTAAAATGGGATAAGGGTGATTGTGAAATAGGAAGTGGAGAATGGGAGACTCCCTTCATTACAGATACGTTCTTGGGGAGATCAACATTAAGAACGAGTACATTCTTAAGATGTGATTCTACAAACGGATGCAGGTGAAACTATCTGTGCACGTATATGTCTTAGAAAGCTTCCTTCCACTTCTGGAGTTCTACATGTAACCATATATCAACCACGAGACTGAGTCACGGGACTTGACTAGGTTAAGGCTTGCATTCCTACAGGAGTGTTCTCTTGATATTAGTGGTTCTCAAAGGCTTATTTAAATCTTAGAGACCAACTTTCCAGAAAGAAGGAAGGGCATGGCCACTGGAGTATTTTCTTTTACAAGCACGGCAAGGTATGGTCGTGGCCTGCTTCCATTGCGGATTGCCCAGGAGAGCTGAAATTACGTAAAAATTGTGCGTCTTGTCAAAGCCCCCTGTTTAAGGAATAAATTGAATACTGGTTCCATAAAGGAAAGCATAGTCAGCATTCTTAGCAGCCAGTGGTATGTCCTGGAGCTGTGTTGAGGTTGGCGGGCATAAATGGTATGTTCTGCATTATACAGATTTTACTCAGTAGACAAAGAGATTGATAAAGCTAATTATTAGTCAGTATTCAAGCACTGGAACACTACATCAGGCATTAATTGAAAGAAGATGGAAACTTAGTGGCCAAAAGAAGTGAAACTACAGCACAAATGAAATGATACAAGTGAATAACACTTGGATACAAAGTCATAGAAGAAGCCAGTGACTAGCCAGGCCTGTTGCTGAGTTACTGACCAAAAAATCATTAGCATTTCCTAGCTTAGGGACACTATTAATGGGGCACAGGGAGGGGAGGGCAAAAACCCCAGAATTCATAAAAAATTGTGTATTTAACCTTACATGTTTAAACTTCAGTCCCCTTCAAAGTACTTTCCAGCTGATCCAATACACTTATTGAGATGTTTTTTCCACTGCTCAAAACCCTGTTTGAACTTGCTGATTTTGATGCCTTTTGGTGCTTCTGCCATTTTTTTGTTTCTCATCTTCCACTTCAGCAAAACCTTTCCCTTTAAGGACTTTTTTCATCCAGGGAAACAGAAAAAATGTCTCTCGGGATGACAGGGGGTGAGTAGGGAGGGTGGGGCATGGGGCATGATGTTTTGGGTCAAAAACTGCTGAACACTCAGCGTGGGGTGGGCAGGTGCGCTCATAAATCACCATGATGAAATGGGGAAACGTGTTGAAAGAGTTTTCAAAAAAAATTCACTGGAGCCGAACGCAGCCTCTCACAACAACACCAGCTGGTGCACTGATGCGGATGGGTTCCCAGAACACTGAGCTAGCGGGGGAAGCCTGTACTACAAGGGGAATTACCTCCAGAAGGTAATTCCAGGTTTTTTGGGTGCCCCCACATAAAATCTAAATTAATGTTTGTGGACTAAATAGCCAAAACTGAATATTAGAGAGGACTCGGGGATAGGGAACCAAACAGCTCATTTGTCCCTCTTAACCATCTCAGACTCGTAAACATGCCTTTTTTGTTTGTTTATTAAAGGGTTAAAAATTTTATTTTGTATGTCCCTGAGACTGTTTTCTTAGAGCCTATCATTAATATTATGGTGTGTAGATTCACCCACATAAAATGTCCTTAAAACATATCTGGATGATTTATCTCTTTATTTATGGCACTATTCCATGAAAGAAAAGATCCTGCGGCTTGAAATTTCATCCAAGAATTAAAATTTGGATCTCATTCTCTTCTCCAAAACAGATACTGTAGGGACTTCTGCCAATTCTGTTGAAAAACCACAATTTTCCCATAATCACAATCAGGATGAGTTGCAACTCCCCAGGGCAAACCTACACATTTCACAGCCATTAATTCTACCAATTGGTTAAGCAACCCTTCTCAGTGCAGGGGTAGATATTGGGCTCGTACATTCCCCAACTCACACTGATCATAAACCTCTTTATTTCTTCGTAGATTACGTGTTCTCTCTGGCTTCCAAGTAACATAAGCTGTTCTCTTCTGAAATTCACTTTCACCTTTAATTCCTCCCATCTTTGGGGATCCATTTAGACATGAGTTTCTTCCAGAAGCTTTTGCAGACTTCTTGCATTTCTTTCATAAACGCTTTTAAATAAAAGGCTAGCTTTTGAATTAGCATTCATAGGCATTATTGGTGAGAAGGTAAAACAGTACATATACTGTGGAAAAACAGAGAAAACAGTGTGGTAGCTCCTCAAAATTTAAATAGCCACCATATGGCCCAGCAATTCTTCTTCTGAGTATATATGCGACAGAATTGAAAGCAGAGACCCAAACTAATATTTATGCACCCGTGCTCATGGTAGCATTACTCAAAATAGCCAAAAGGTGGAAGCAAGCCAAGTGTCCATAAATGGATGAATAAGTGTGTAAACAAAATTCTATATACACATAAAATGGATCATTATTCTGCCTTAAAATGGCAGGAAAATTCTGACACATATTACAACATAGATGAACCTTGAAAACATTGTACTAAGTGAATAAGCCAGTCACGAAAGGACGAATGTTCTATAATCTACTTATCATGAGGCATACAGGGAGGTCAAAACTTCATGGAGACAGAGAGTAGAATGGTAGTTGTCGGGGACTAGGTAAAGGTGGAAGAGTTAGGAATTAATGAACAAAGAATTTCAGTTTGGAAAGACGAAAAATAGTTGGGGAGATGGATGGGTGGATGGTAACTCAGCAATGTCAATATAATGCCACAAAACTGCACACTTAAAAATGCTTAAAAGGGTAAATTTTATGCTATGGATATTTTTACGTAATACAAAGTAAAAGGAAATGGCATTTTTAAATTTTTTTTGAAACTTTTTGTTTTGGTTTTATTTATTTTATTTTTAGACAGAGGAGAAGGGAGGGAAAAAGAGAGGGAGAGAAACATCAATGTGTGGCTGCCTCTCCCGCACCCCCTACCAGGGACCTGGTCTGCAACCCACACATGTGCCCTGACTGGGAATCAAACCAGTGACCCTTTGGTTCACAAGCCGACATTCAGTCCACTGAGCCACACCAGCCGGGACTATGTACATACTCTCTTGATATTGAAGTAATAATACTGCTTTTATTAGCATTATAGTTATAGTTGTCATGGATGCAAGTCTTTGTATGCTAAAAATGAAAAGCTTTTAGGAGAGGGTAATCGTTCCTTGAGTAAATAACATTGATTAAAACACTGAATTCTAGCCTATTTTCCAGGTTTGTCTTGTATCTTTTCCTGAGTATTTCATGTTTTCTTTTTCTTCTTACTGTTGGTTTGTAAGAAGCACTTATGTGTACTGAGGTAGATTGAGTGGGCCTCATGCTACTGACATTGCCAAGATTCTGACAAAACCCAGGCTCCTGGGACACCATGATGGTTTGTTGACTTGGCCAAGCCTTCCTAGAGACCCCAAATCCCTGAAAAGCTACATAGTTGCTTCCAATTGAATACATTAGTTTCAAAGTTAAAAACATATATAAAAACTGAAGAGCTAGCAAAATTTAGATTTAAGTTTTTAATTTATGTACGAAATGACCATCGATCATTACATGGTAACTCATTCCTTGTCTTTGATTTCTCTTGGAACAATGGACACATACATAACAATAGTTTGTTATTCTAATAAATGGCCACACATTTTGTACGCTCAGATTTTTCCTTTAATTCCCCACACTGAAAGAGAAGTGTGACTGTCATGTAGGAAGATTAGGAAAATATATATACTTTTAAAATGTTCAATTGTGGTAAAATACATATAAATTTATCATCTTAATCCCCTTTAAATGTACAGTTCTGTAAAGCTAAATACATATACGTTGCTGTGCAACCATTCTCCAAAACATTTTCACCCTTTGTCTCCAACTGGAACTCTATACCCATTAAAAACAACACTGTCGTTATTTTGTGTCTCTATAAACTTCACCGCCCTACATCCACCCTAAAGAGCCATTGTGTTCATGACATTTATCATAATATCCTTAAGGTTTATCCATGTTGTAAGATTATGTCAAAATTCCCTTCCATTTTAAAGCTAAATAATATCTCATCATATGCATATACCACATTAAACCAGACACTCTTAAGAATAGTACTCTTGGGTAATAATGTAGGAACTAGGTATTTAATGTTCATGCTTACTAAATAATGAGCTTTTGGCAAGCGAATCCAATTTAATTATTGGTACAATTGATGAAATGGTGATAACAAATAAGAAAAAAATGTTCAAATATAGAAAGTTTACCTGAGTCAAGTTTTATATACATATGCCTAGGATATTGTGACATGGTGTCTTGTTTGTTTTTATATTAGAGATTTGCATTTCTGTTTTAGAATGTATAAGATGACAACGTGTGCAAACTATTCATTGTAAAAATAAGCATAGATCAGATATAATATAGTCATTAAGCCTAAGTGTATTACACAATGTTAAGCTTGATAGATTTTTATATCTAGATGATAAAATGGCCTTGGATTTGCATAGTGTCTTTCTTGCAAAAATCACAAAGCATTTGCACATCAGTCACAGTTACATGAGGTAGCAGTTAACTTCATTTTACAGATGGAAAAATAGGAAATTTAGAAAGGTTAAATGACTTGTTTGAAGTTATAAAATAAAGCAGAATTAAGACCCAGGGTGTAAATCCTAATGGGGTTGATTCTTTTTCTTTTTTCTTTTTCCTTTTTCTGGTAAAATACTCATAACAAAACTTTTCATCTTAACCATTTTAAGTGTGCGGCTCTGTGTCAATGAGTTGGGTTTTGCACATGTGATTGAAAAGACTGCGTTTGACTGTGAACACTTTCTTACTTTTTACCCTTTTGTGAAATGTCCATATTAACTGCATCGCTCATGGTGTAGTTCTGATATTTGGTTTCGTGTTTTTTTATGGCAATACCTCTTAAATCAGTGGATTGCACACAAATTTGTCACTTACCCGCTTGTGTCATGATTCTAATTTTCTAACTAATAGCTAGAACACAGGAGTTACATGGTTTTTCCTATTACATTGGGTTAACTTGCAAATGGTCTTCCTTTTCCTGTTCGGCTGTTGAGCTGTTCTTGCTGCTTCCATTATTTAGCTCTGTTCATTTCCTGTCCCTCGCCTTACCTGTTGTCTCCTTCATGGAGTGTCCCTTCACACTATTTCCTTTCTCGTCAGTCTGAGTCGCACGTATGACACCCTGTTTGCTTCCATATCGGCAGATACAGTGCCCTAAATTGCAGTGTTTTCTGCACTTGCCTGTACCCCTGCTAGAGCCGAATACAAACTCCTTCACACAAAGAACTGCATTTGATTAGTAAGTGCACCACAAGCACCATGTATAGTCTATATGCATACAGATGCCCAGTAAATATTTGTTGAATAGATGTGGAAGTGAATGTACGAGGAATCCTGTTTCACAACATCGATCACATTTCTACGTGTTTAATGTATTTCTTTGCTAAATCATAAGCTCAGAAAAGCAGGACCATACGTATTTTGTTTATCCTTTTACCTTGGTATCTAGGTGCATCGTACACTCTGAAGAAATGTGGAATAAATGAGTGAATAAATGTATTTTAATCTTTCTCACTTGTACAGCCCAGCAAATTGAATTACAATGAGAACTGTTACGAGTTTGTGTTACCAGGAATCATTATGGGTGAGCATATCACGCAACAGAAAGTATGGCATGTCACCGATTTATTGGCACAAGAGTCATTATTTAGGCAGCACTGCAGTAATTATATGACCTCAGACCTTTTCTGTAGGTGCGCTTCTTGTCTGACTTTTAACATCCAGGATTAGAAAATATTGCCTGTCAGGTTATAGGAAAATTCTAAATCATAGTTATGGACATGAAAGAAATTGTAAAATATTTTACAAAAATGAGATCCGTGAAAGCAAAAACACCCATAAGCAATTCTTCTGTGAGAGCCTCTATCTCATTTCTAAGTGCTAGTCCCATCTTCTTTTTCTAAAGGGTTTAGTAACAAGTAGTTTAGTAATTCATCCTCCTGCAGAGGGCAATGAAGAATGCCCAACGAAGAACATTTTATTTTAATAAAAAACAGTTTAAACATGAAGTACCTACTACCCAAAGGCATTTATTTTTCAAATACGGACTATCAGGCGGTGCCGTAGGCGGTGATTACTTGACGTTGATCTTATTTGTAAGTTGGCAGCCATCCCTATGTTTTTTATAGAGTTTGTGGTAGATTGCAGTGTCCATAAACATCTTTTACTCTTAATGGGCTTTTCGTCTTATTTTGGTTTTTGGTTTTTGGTTTTTGTTTTACAAGCATGCTATCATGTTATGCAAACATGCGAGAAATAAAATGCCTCCAAAAATGAAATAAAAACTGAACACAAGAGGAATGCCAGGAGAGGAGACATAACAGCCTTGGGCATCAGTGAAACCAAACCTGCAGTGCAGAAGCAGCTCACGAGGTCAGCGCTCTGTAGGCCAACGTTTCTGAAGGTTAGTCCACAGGCTGCTCGCGTTGGATTTGACACATCAGTTCCTCTACGCATTTAATAAAAACAAATGGGTGACCTAATTTCCAAACCTCCTTTCAGCTAGAAATACCATTGACAGCATTGTTTTTATCAAAGTCTAATCTGCTTCTTTTATAAGCTGGACCCCAGATAAAAAAACATCCCCAAGGGTGTTTTACAGCATCCATGTAGCTGACGGTCAATTTCCTCTGATGCTGTATCACCAGATTTCTCAATAGAATAAGGAAGACATGGTTTTTCCCAAAGTTAGGTTTTGTAGGAAACAAGCAGGTGCTCCCCTGAGCGGAATTATTGGGTAATAGGTATCCTAGAGCACAGGGTCTCCAATAGTAAAATTCGAAAGACAAAATTCAGAGAAAACTGAGCCCCTATTAGCTTCAGGTCATGACATTACAACTTAAGTGATTCTGGGTCAAATAAAATACATGAACTTTGGGTGATACCATCACAAAGTCTCAGTCAAAACCCTACTTTACTGAATTGCTTTCCAGCACTGGTTTTGCTATGTCTTGTTCAGCAATTATGTATCAATGAGTAAGGGAGTGAACACAGGCCGCCTAGTAAAAGCACCTGACAGTGTGTGGTCATTAATTTTTTTAAAGCCATATCAGCATGAGGTATGCTTCAGAATATTTATATCGTGCAATGGCAACCACAAGCTATTGTTATTGAGTCAAAATGACTTTTGTTTACCAATGAGACCTGATCTCTATTTTATACACATTTGCGAATCAATATGTAAAACAGGATTATTGTTACATGTCTACATATAATCAGAAGCTATTTCTGTGAGATTATAATAAAGGAGTACACGCTTCCTTAATAATTTAATCTCTCATGAGGGAAGTGACAGCTAATGGTCTGATGTCTAGAGCAGGATACTAGTTTTATTTACATTTGTACCGCCAAAGAGTCCCTCGTATAATATCCGACACAGAGACTATTAAGAAAAGCCAAATTGCTATCAACCTGAAGTCCCAGCAGCAGACCATGCACCTAAGCTAGCATGATAGCTAGCTTATCATGCCTTCCATTTAGAATTATTATCTCATTTTGCTTATTTGTTAATCTATATACCAGAAAATACTTGCAGAATTTAACAGAAAATCTAGAGCAAATAACCTAGTAGAGTGGCATGACTTCACTAGAGGAAGGTAAAAACAAGGTTAATAGAATCAACTAGTAAACATGCAATGGTATCGGCATTTCAATTATAAAAGATATAAAAGTGTTCTGGACTCATGTCAATGAAGAAATTGATCTTATCACTAGTCCTAAAGTTATCTGATGATAAAATACTGTTATTTTTCCTAAAAAAGGAGACCTCCATGGCAGAAAAAACGGCACATATAAATAAGATAAAAGGGCCAATGGGGTTTCTTCTCGTCTCAGAGTCCGGGATAGCGTTTGTGGCCCAGTGTTTACTATACCCGGCTCAGTCTTCGTTTAACCTGTCAGGGACTTATGTACATGACACTGAGCAGATTACCACTCATTTGGGGCTCTTTGTTTCAGAACTCTATATTTGAAAAGTAATACAGATGACACCTACTTTTCTTAGTAGATTATTGTGAGACCTAAGCGAGAACATATGTGCTTAAGTCAATTGAAAAAAAAAGTGTTCTAGAAACACCGAGTAATGCTTTTGTGATTACCAAAATATTTGGGTTTCCTTTACTTGCTCAGTCTTCAGAAGCAAGCTCCAGGAGAATGCACCAAGGCATTTCTGTGGCGACTTCCTCTAAGGTATACAAGGTCTATCCAGAAAGTATCCAGCCATGCACTATGAAAAATAGACACATTATGAAAAAGAGAGATATTTATTGAAGAAGATACAAGATGCAAGAAACACTGTGCATAAGACAATGACACCTCAGTTCCCTTCCAAACAGGCACCGTGGCACCTCACACAGTCTCCCAGTTGCCATCAGCTGCCCCATGTTATTTTCCTGAATCTCATCAACGGTCTGAAATCTCTTCTCTTTCAAAGGCGATTTTAGTTTTGGGAAAAGGCAGAAGCCACAGGGCGCCAATTCTGAGCTGTTGTGGGGCTGAGTTCCCTGGGTGATTTGATGTTTTACCAAAACACTCTATACAAGACGTGCTGCATGAATGGGCACATTGTCATGATGAAGCTGCGCCTCACCAGTAGCCCACAGCTGGCAGCCTTCTGATTCATCCCAATAGTTTCTGCAGAAGAACGTTCAAGCTTAATGCAAAATCTGATGTAGACTCATTGCTCTCCTCGCGCAGTCATTTTGAATGTGACATCCACACAGTACACATGTTCACTCAACTGTGTCTACCGCCCCCGCTGACTAGTACAGTGAAGTCATCACTGTTCACACATGCACATTCCAGTCCAGTCTCCTTGGCTGCCAGGCTACATATCGATGTCACTCAAACTGTTCTCATTATATTAACAATGGTTGGACATTTTGTGGACAGGCTTTGTATGTCTCTCCTTAATCCAGTACCTTATATTTTTAATGGCATTGTAGTAAATTTTAAATTGCGAAGTTTATGTTGTCCAATTTTGTTCCTTTTTAAAGATTGTTTGAGTCCTAGCAATCCCTTCAGATTCCATATGAATTTTAGAATTTTTAAAATATTTCTACAAAATAAGATCATTGAGATTTTGACCAGCATTGCATTGATTCTGTAGAATGCTTTCGGCGGCAAACTGCCCAAAATATTGTTGCATAATATTGGCTTCCAGTCCTTGAACATGGGGTGTCTTTTTGTTTACTTGTGCTTTCTTTCACTTGTTTCAGCAATGTCCCATAATTATGACACTTAATTTATGGGCCAAGTTGACTTCATTACAGGATGCCCAGGTATCTGGTTGAGTTTTATGCCTGTGTGTGTCTGTGATTAACATTTGCATTGGTGAACTATGTAAAGCATATGTCATGTGCCCCTATGCGGGCAGGCACCAGCCAATCCATTCCGGGCTTAATGGAACGAAAACTGCACTAAAGGAGGAATCTCAGGCTCTCTCTCTCTCTCTCTCTCTCTCTCTCTCTCTCACTCTCTCTCTCTCACACACACACACACACACACACACACACACACTGATTGAGCTGGAATATTGTTCTTTTCCTGTGCCAAAGGCCTTCACACCTGAGCTAAAGTTCACACCACTGCCTTTTCTAGTCTTAGGCTTTGAAATTATACCACTCACTTTCTTAATGTATACTTTAAGCTTCTCCAAGTCCATAATCACGTAAGCAAATAATGTCCAATAAAGGAAGTTATGGATTTTATTTATTTTTTATTTTCTTTAGTTTGCTGTGTTTTTATTAAATTAGTTGTCATTCAGCTTTCATTGACATAGAAGCTTGTGTAAATTTAAGGCGCAGAAATTGCTGGTTTGGTGGATTTAGATAGTACAACGTTATTACCGATGTAGCAGTAGCTGACGCTTCGATCGCACCGCATGGCCATTTTTTGTGTGTGATGAGAACGATTAAGATTTAGTCAATTAGCAACTTTCCTAGTTTATAGTACAGTATTCTTGTCTGTGCTATAAACTAAGTAGTCACTACGCTGGGCTTTAAACCTCATTACCGTCATTACTTCCCAGTTGCATAGCCAGAAAACGTTCACCAAATTAAAAGGCAACCTATGGAATGGGAAAAAATATCTGCAAGTGTTATATTTGATAAGGTGTTAATATCTAAATACATAAAGAACTTACACAATTGAATAGCATAAAAGCAAATAATTAAATTTAAAAATGTACCAAGAACATGAATATATATATATTTTTTCTCCAAACACATTCACATGGTCAATAGGTGGAGGAAAAAGTCGCTCAACGTCACTGACCATCAGGGAAAGGAGCATGAAAACCACCGTGAGAAATTCCCTCACACGTGGTAGATGACTCACAAAACAAGACAAGAGGTAGCCAGCGTTGGCCAGGATGTGCTTCTCAAGTTCTCTACTTTCCTTATTGACCCTCAGTCTCACAGCTGCGACCACTATTGAATGTGGCATACTAGTCCGACTATTCCTATGGGACTGTTTCTCCCTTCAGTTCTGTCAGCAGCTCCTTCAGATATGCTGGAGCTCTGAGATTGGATACATATATGTTTATAATTGTCATGCCTCCTTTGTAACTTAACACTTTTTTTCAACATAATGTCCTTCTTTCTCTCTGGTAAGACTTTTTGAGTTAAAATCTATTTTGTCTCATATTAGTATAACTACACTAGGCTGTTTTTGGTCGCTGTTTGCATAGAATACGTTTTTCTATCCTTTCACTTTCAACTCATCTGTGGCATTAGATCTAAAGTAAACAGCATATACTGGGAACATTTTCTTTTAATCCATTGTCCTAATCTCCTTTTTTTTTGGACACTTTAATTCTTTTACATAGCCATTAATTACTGATAAAGAAGAATTTACTCCTACCAGGTTACTATTTGTTTTCTGTATATCTCATAGCTTCTTTTTAATGTAATTTAGAATTTTAATTTTGATTTTGATCTTTGTTAAATGTACTGGGGTGACGTTGGTTAATAAGATCATATAGGGTTTGAGTGTTCATTTCCATGGCACATGATCTGCATATTGGGTTGTGTGCCCCATACACAAAGTCAAATTCTCTTCCGTAGCTTTTTTAAAAGTTTTGTCTCTCAACCCCTTCATTGCTTTCTTCTTTGGTATTTAGTTGACTTTCGCAGTGGCACATTGGATTCCCTTTCAACTTCCTTTTGTGTACAATTTATAGATAGTGTTTTTTGTGGTTACCATGGGAATTACATACAACATCCTAAAGTTAAAGCTAACTAATTTGCATTGGTACCAACTTGAATTCAATCTCCTATTAAAACTCTACTCCTATATATTCTATTGTCCCCTGTATGTTGTAGATATCAAAAACTACATATGTTTTTTACATTTTGTACACAATAACTTACATTTATAATTATTTTTCATGCTTTTGTCTTTTAAAGCCTGTATAAAATAAAAACTAGAGTGACAAGCCCAGTTTGCGATAATACTGACTTTTGTATTTGCTCATATATTTATCTTTACTGAAAATATCTCTATCGTCATATAGCTGGCAGTTACTATCTTATCAGCCTTTCACTTCACTTTGAAAGATTTCCTTCAGTATTTCTTGGAGGGAAAGTCTAATGGCAATTCCTTCCACTTTCACTTTACTAGGAATGCTTAATTTTACTCCATTAAAACAACAATTTTACAAGATAAAGAATTATCATTTCACAGTTTGCTTTTCTCAGCACTTTAAATACATCATTTCAGTGTCTTCTGGCCTCTGAGGTTTCTTATAAGAAATCAGTTAGAAATCTTATTGGGTATCTGTTGTACATAAAAAAACAAACAAACCAAAACAAACAAACAAACAAACAAAAAAACCTGCTGCTCCCTTGCTGCTTTTAAGACACTCACCTTGTTTTTCTTTTCAGCAGTTTAAATGAAAGGTGTTTCAGTCTCGGTGTGCAGTTTATTAACTTCTGGGATATGTCGATTCGTGTCTTTTCTCAAACTTGAGATGTTTTCAGCCAGTATTTCTTCAAATAAGTCCTTCTCTTACCCTTTTGGGACTCACATAATGTATATGTTGGGCTTACTGGGTGTGTCCCACAAGTTCTTAAGACTCTGTTCAGTTTTCTTCATTTTTTCTCATTGTGTCTCTCAGAGTCAATAATCTCAATTGTCCTGTAAGCAAATTCACTAATTCTTTCATCTCCCTGCTGATGTACTGTTGAACTAATCTAGTGATGTTTAAATTCCAGTCACTGTAATCTTCAAATCCAGTATTTCCTTCTGTTCTTTTTTATAATTTCTATCTCTTAGCTGATATACTCATTTTGTTCATGTCACATTCCTCGTTTTCTCTCTTTTCCTTTAGCTGGGTATACTTATGACAGTTGTTCTCATGTCTTTGTCTAGTACATTGATGTCAGATGGTCCCCAGCTGTGGTTTTTATCTTTTCTTTGTATCTGTGAGTGAGTGAAATCTTCCATATTTTTTATATTACTTATGTATTTATTTTTTTTTTGAAAATTGGGCAACAGATTATTATAGTAACTAGAAACAAGATTATTCTTTTTCCCAGGGTTTGCTTTTCTTATGGTTAAAAACTGTAGCAGTCCATGGATTTCAAGATTATTTCAAAGTATTTTTGGAAAAAAAGATGTTTTTGTCATGTGTGCTCACTGAATTCTCAGTTTTTCTTTTTAACTGGTGTTGAGTTAATGTTTTGACAGATACTTTTTTGAATAACAGGAAACAAAAACCAACAATAAAAAAGCAAGAACTGCCACTTTCAGTTTTTATCCACCAATTCCACGTTGAAGGAATCCTTCCGTGATCACCCCGTGGTGGAAACTGAAGGTCTTCTCATGTCTTTTGTCATGGGTATTGCGTGGGTATGTGCATACATTCCGCTGTGCACATAGATCATTTTAAATGTCCCAGTTTTCCGGGACCTCTCCCTTTAGCTTTTCCTCTAACCCTTACATGGTTTGTTGAACATCTCCCCGCAGACTTTCTTGTCTCAAGTAAGTGCCCACACTTGACTTTCTGCATGAAAAGTTCTGTCAGACGTAGATTAGTGAGTTGGCCTTTCAGGGATCTCACAGATAGCTTAGTACTCACACAATAATTTGCAAAATATCCGCTCTGTTCTTTCTAGTTCAAGGAAGGGTTCTAAGATTCAGCTGTTCAAGACCCCAACTCTCAACACACAAGGAACAAGGTATGCAAAGGACAAGTGAAAATGTCTGAACACTTTCTTACTCTTGAGTTGGCCAAAAGGTCCATTTGGTGCTCTCTGTAAAATGGCTCCAGTGACACTTATTTGTGTCTAACTTCATTTGAAACAGTTTTGTTAGACTGTATTGTGACAGCTGTCATATCAGCATGCATTTTAAAAACACCGATCAAAACCGGTGAATTTCTTTGTAGCCATTTTAATATTGAAGGTGGAAATAAATAAGTGATATTTTCAGCATACTATGCTGTATTATTTCAAGAAAGGTAAAAACACAACCAAAACACAAAAAAATGTTTGTGCAGTAAATGGAGAAGGTGCTGTGACTGATCAAACATTTCCCAAGTGTTTTGCCAAGTTCTGTGCTAGAGATTTCTCACTGGACAGTGCTCCGAGGTCGGGTCAATGAGTTAAAGTTGACAGCTATCAAATCGAGACATGAATTGAGAACAATCAACATTCTACCATGGCAGGCGATAGCTGACATATTCAAAATATTCACCTCAGTACAGTTATTGGTGAAAATGAAAAAGGTGTCTTCTATTTTACTGTTTTTAATTTTACAACTTCTAGACCAACGCAACATTTTGAAGAATTTTTCCTTATTTTGAGGTGTGTGTTCCCTTGGCTGCTGCAAATGTGTGTTTTCCAGAGCTCCTACAAAGTTGCTTCAGACAACCCGTGACTGGTTTATGGACGTTTCTCAGAGGGAAATGACAGCGTTGAGGTACCCCGTCTGCCATGTCAGTGACATCACTCCTCCAGACACAATTTTTGAGATAAAAATCAAAAGATAATAAACCATATGAGGCACGAAGGACTTTAAAGGGTAATTGCATTGCCCAATATCTTTATTTTACAAGTGGTGGTGGCTGAAGGAAAACTAATATTTTCAGTAACATTTGTTCTCATGGAGGTATATTCATGTGCACACAAATGCACGTCTCTCCAAATCTAAAATATTCTACTTCAGGTTGTTTGTGTTGCAGTTATTTTCAAAAGGTACTTTAGGGAATTAGAATAAGAATGGAAATATTTCTGGCAGGAGGGAAAAATGAATTATGATTTGGGACTAAAGGTTAGAAGTCTCACGCTAGGAGTGACAAAATGTCTTCTAATCTAATAGTGGCTAAAACACCAAACGGCTTTTGTATTTGTAAAGAAATCAAAATATCCCTAGCCATAGGCAAGGGATAGTGTCCATGTAGCTAGAGATGAGCAGAGCTACATTAAATAACGTTTGATTTAGAGACAGTTCCCCGACTACACCCGAGACTTGTCTATCAGCCTTGGCACTTTTTTCATTGAACCTAATAACTTTGCCTTTCAAAAAAGAGACAAACAAACATTATTGGCACACAAGGTTTTATATAAAAATGTCCTGTTTTGGGTTTTTTTCCCTATGGTGAACGGCCAGTGTCTAGAGAGTCAATATATGTATTTTTGCTATTATTTATCTTTGTGATCAAACTTGATTCGAGATATATGTTTTTGATAACCTAGAAATAAGATTTTTATTTTAAATTCCATTTTCATGATCTCAATATCTATTCCAATTTCAGCACCTCATCATAAATGAGTCAATGAAGGAAGCAGAACCAGAAACAGAGATAGAAAATAAAAAGAAATATTACTTGGAACAGGAGACAAACTATAAGCAAATACAGAGGTCAATCTGTCTATAAAACCTTTTCTTGGCTCATCTAAGTAGCACTGATTACCACCTTTTGTGTCTACAGTAAAGTCTCTCTATGTTCTTTTAGCACAGTCCCCATAACCCTTAATTATGTATGATTATATTCTTGTCGATCTTCCCCAAGTACAGATCTGGCTTGTTTTTGTCACCCCTGAGTCATAGTACACTATATCTGAGTCACAGGAGGTATACAATCAAAGTTTAAATGTGATACCAGAGAAAAATGTACTCAAATGGAAAGGTAAATTTATGTGAGAAAACTAATGTTTGAGTTGCGTAATGTTTTTTGAGATTTCTTTTACCATATATCTGTTTCTCATTTTGAACTACAATTCAGAGAAATCCCTTGGCACAAGTTTTCAGCTAATGAATTATTTTTCAGCTGTATCTGTTATGGTATTTAAGCCAACTATTAAAATGCTGAAAGTATTATGTATTTATTCAAGATTTGCAGGACACTTTTTTCTTTTACTTTTTAGTGAAAACATCTGTACACTAAATTGTGCAATGAAACACTAAGTTGTGCAATGTAACTGCATAACTTGTTATATCGTTTTATATTTTATACACACACACATCTATCTTCATCCATATGACAACAGTATAACGTTTCCAGTAAGGCAGAAATTTCCTTATCAATACCCATTTCCCCAAAGATAAGTACTATTATAAATTCTACCAAGACTCACTTATGTCTGAGAATATTAAAAACATTTATTCTTAATTTCATTGCATTTCCTTTATTAAGTCTTTTGACTCTCTATACATTGTTCTGGTTGTTCCCTTTGATGAGTTTGATGTCTTTCTCGTACAATAATCTTGTAATTTTTGAGTGGTTGTGAATCTGTGTGTCTGAGAGTCCTTTCTGCTTGCCTTTGAAAACTGTTGTTAGTGTACGATTTTGTAAAAAAGAAATTGTAAACTCACAGTAAAGACAGGATCAAAACAAATATATTTCTATGTTATTTTCTCTTAAAATTTTGTTGTTTTGTTTTCCCTGAGAGAATCCAGAAAATTGCATATTCGTGCTCAAAATGGTGACAACATACCATTGTTTGAAGTTTTTTTTTTAAGATTAATGTTCATAAGCAGAATGACTTTTAAAATTTAAGATCAAAAGGAATTACAGAAATCCTCGAATATAAATTTATACTTTAAGTTTAACACAGAGAGAAAAAGTGAAACTCAACATGATTTCATTTTTTCAGATCTACACTATAGGCATTTCTTTAGCCCTAACGCCTATGTTAGGGAAGAACCTTCAAAGAGGAGGTAGCCATTGAGCAAGGCTGGGCGCGGGAAGCATAAGAAAACTTTGGGAGGAGGTATAGCACATTGTGTTAATTTCTTACTTACTGCGTGTCGACCACGCTGTTGGGCGACGGGGAACAGACTCAGCTCCCATCCTGGAAGCCCAATAAGGATGTTGTCAATATTAGATATTAACATGAGAAGAAAAAGCTATAGGTATAACATATACTAGAGACAATCAGGAGGGAAAGATTGCATTGTTCTAAGGAATTGGCACCTAGATTTAAGTAGGTTATAAATGAAGTATTGGTTATAATTTTCATTATTAGAGGACTAGGGAGAAGGTTCTAGGTAGGAAAGAAATGAAGAAAAAATGTTTTACTGGGTAATCTCTTTTTGTCGAAAAATTGATATCAATTTAATTGTATCTGAGTTCATATGAAGACTTATAAAAGACACTTTATCTATAAAGCTAAATACATGTGCGAAGCTGGGTTGCAAGAAGGGGGGGGATCTCGAATACCAAATTGGGGCATTTTAGCAATATTCTGTAAGAGCAATGAGGAGACTTTGAGCAGAGGCTTAAAAAAGGCAGAGAAGTGTGAAGAAAAAGACTCTGAAAGTAGTTTTCAGGAGTAATGAATGTTAGGATGATGTTAGGATGAGACAGAGAAACCAGTTAGGCTACTGTAATGAACCAAGAATGAAACCAACATGACCTAAACCAGAGTAATAGCGGTAGCAATTAAAGGACAGAACAAGTACAAAGAATGGAAAAAATCCATTGCTATGAAAGGTAATTTCTTGCTATTTCCGGAGCACCTAAGATAGAGACTCTGTGCCAGCTGGAGGCTCCATTAAATATTCATTATGTTTAAAATATAGCAGAAAGTAGGATGACATTTTTAAGGTCTCCTAATCCCTAATATTAAGAACATAGGGGTGCTCAGGTAAAATGGTCTTTTTAAGTGTAAATGAATTTTCATTGCACTCAACCACCCAAAACATTTGCATTGCTGTTCTTTCAAAAACTCCAGAACTTTTTTCCAAGTTTTTTGTGGTATGTGTATATATACAGACATATATATAAGAGAGAGAGTGCTATACAACTATATTTTGTAAAACAAACCCCAGGTCTGTCAAAATATGAGCAATGTCTTTTCACCTGGGTTCATTCTGCAACTCATCAATTAAATCATTTGACAGTTGAAGGTTAATCTTCAGTGTTAGGAAATATTATAAAACTACATCAAAGGTTTTCATTGGCTTTAGCAAGCTGTGCTGAAGAGCCCTTGGTGTATAGTAGACTAAAGAATAAACATCTCTAATCCTTCCAAAAATCCAATTGAAACTGCCAGCAAGACATTCAAAAATGGGCGGGGGGAGCAGTGCTTTGTAGGGGTTTTTACTTGGCTCATGAATACTTGGATTCAATTTTAACTTTTTATCATCACTTTCATACACATTAAAAAGGATGATTTTTGGTAACATTTCGTGCACTGTTGCAATCACCCAGAATCGCTACAGTGGGTTGTGATAGTTCAAGTTACAGCCAAATTACAGGCGCACCATGTAAGTCTAGAGCACCCCTATGGCCTCGTTAAAAAGTTTAGGACTACAATCCACTCTACCATCCACCTAGCCTCTTGCCTTCTTTTGTGTCTGTTGGAGTCAGGAAATGTTGTAGTCCTTACATGATAAATGCATTGTTTAACTACTATTTCAGTTTCTTTTTTTTTTTTTTGGTGTAGCAAAACAACCCAAAACTCAGTGGCCTAATAAAACCAGGTGGTAATTTCACAAGATTCCAAGTGTTGACAGAGCAGTTCTTCCGCTTCATGAACCATCACCCGGGGTGGTAGCCGGCTGAACACCCCAAAATGACCACAGTCACATGGCTGCTTGGTGGGTCTGTCCACCAGAGCCCTCAGTTCTCCTCCAAGCAGACTTTGCCATGCAGTCACCAGGGCTTTTTCACAACATGGCACATAATTTTGAAGGAGTGTCCCAAGAGGCAATGGTAGAAGCTGCAGGGCAATTAAGGTCCACCTTAGAGGTTAAACGAAGTCATATCAGAGGCTTTCCTACAGGTTAAAGGACCATCCAGATTCAAAGGCAGGGAGAATGGACCCCACTCCTTAATGGGAAAGTGACAAGATTACATTGCAAAAGAAAAAAACATAGAAATGGGAGACGTTTGCTGTAGGCATATTTGGGGGGAAAATTCTAAAACAAATCTACTTCAGGTTTGTAGAATTCGAAGCAATCAGGAACTAACGAGATTTGAGTATTTATTAATTTTTTAAAAATAAGTTTATATAATTAAACTTAATAAGGGCTAGGTTAGCACCTGGTCTGTAAAATTCCTGAAAATTTAATAATTGACCTTCAGGCACTGGTATCAGCTGAACACACCACTGTTTCTCAAGTGTTTGCCAATTCTTTGTGCATCTGGTCTGATTAGCACAATATCATCAATATATTGAACCAGAGTAATTTTCTGCAGAACGTCCAAGTCATCGGGGCTTTTTTGAGCTATAGGATTACGTAGATGTTTAGATGGTCCAGGTATCTTCAGGCGACATCACGAGAAAGGCAAAGGAGTTAACACAGGTCCAGCACCAGATTATAAATATATACTCTAATTAGTTCCGAGTACAGACTAGTTTTGACCCTTCCTACTGTCAAGAGTGTAAAAGAACAACACCCCTGGAAAACAGCTACCACACACCCAAGCGCAAGCTTATCTGCTCTAACAAAGACATGTGTGGGAGTCTACGATTACTCTCTAGAATTTGTCTGGACGTTGTAGTGCAGAAATACCGAAATGAATACCATTATGACAGGAACTATGCCTCCTGCCCCTCCCCCCCTTTAGGTGGCTGAGGGTGACACTAATCTGTCAGTCTCACTGGGATAGAATATCTTGGTCACGAGAAGTATGTAACTTCAGAGGCTTCTGCTTCATTGAGCTGGATGTCCCTTATCATGTGTTATCAAATTCTTTTCCAGTTAGAATTCTGGTCTTTAGTAGACTTCCCTGCACTGAGAGTCCAGCCTTCTGTTAAAACCTCTTAATCTTGTAACTAAGTTCATTGCAGGAGATAAAAGCTTCTTTTAAAAAAAATTTTTTTTGTTTATTTTATTTTTATACAGAGAGGAAGGGAAAGAGAGGGAGAGAAACGTCCATGTGTGGTTGCCTCTCTCGTGGCCGCTACTGGGAACCCGGCCCGCAACCCAGGCATGTACTCTGACTGGGGAATCGAACCAGCGACCCTTTGGTTTGGAGGTCGGCACTCAATCCACTGAGCCACACCAGCCAGGGCCATTCACATTGTTTTATAACCATCATCACTATCCTTCTTCAAAACAATTTAATCAGTTCAAACTGAAAATCCATACCCATTACACAATAACTTTTATTTCCCCTCCCCTTTCCCCCCATTAAACACAATTTTATTTTCTGTCTTTATGAATTTGAACACTCTAGTTACCTCATGTAAGTGGAATAGTACAATATTTTTCCTTTTATATGTGGTTTATTTCACTTAGTCTAATGTTTTCAAGGTTCACCCGTTTCGTTGCATGTATCAGTACTTTCTGTTTTTCAAGATTGAGTAATATCCCAATGTATGTGTATGTCACATTTTGTTTATCCATTCACCTAGAAATTTGGGTTATTTTTATCTTTGCCTATTGTGAGTAATGCTGCTATGAACACTGGTGTGCAAATATCACTGCGAGGCCTTGCTTTCAATACTTTTGTGTGTGTACCTAAAGGCGGAATGGCTGGGTCATGTGGTAATTCTAAGTTTAAATTCTGAGGAACTACATGCTGTTTTCCATAGCAGCTCCACCATTTATATTTCTGCCAGCAGTGTACAAGCGTTAGTTTCTCCACACCCTCAGCAACACTTATTTTATGCTTTTATTTTACTTATAATAGCCATGCTAATAGATATGCAATGATATGTCATTTGGTTTCGATTGTGATATGTTTCCTTAATGGTTAGTGTTATGAACTAAATGTTGGTGACCCTAAAATTCATGTGTTGAAGCCCAATGGGACTGTACAGAGATGTAGCCTTTATGGAAGGCAGTCAATCAGAATAGATGGGGTCATAACCACAGGGCCCTAATCCAGCACATCTGGAGCCCCTATAGAGGAAGAGACAGCAGAGCTGCTCTCTTCCCACCCTGTGAGGACGCGATGAGATCACAGTGGCCCCCAAGCCAGGAGGAGAGTTCACAGCTGACACCAAATTAGCTGGTACCTTTATGGCAGACCTCCTAGCTTCCAAACCTGTGTGAAAACAAATTTCCACTAAGATAACTTAGTCTGTGATATTTCTTAATGTCACCTCAAGCTAACTAATACAATTAATTAGTGATGGTAAGCATCTTTTCAGGCGATTTTGTTTGATCTTTTTTTCTTTTTTATGGAATGTATTGGGATGACACTGGTTGAAATATCATACAGGTTCCAGATGCATAACTCGACAAAACATTATGTCACTGTATGGTGTGTTTAGTGCCCCAAATCAAGACTCTATCCATCACCGCTTATCCCCCATGCCATCTTCCACATTCATCTCCCCACACCCCACCCGTCAGTCACGACACTTTCGTACCTATTCTTGAGTTCTTTCTCTTTTTTTCGGTTCCATTCCTTCCACTCCCCTCCAGGCACCCCCCTCCCCCTAGCTCTCAGCCTGCTCTGTATCCATGAGTCTATATTTTGATGGAAGGAGGCTTGACTTCTGGTGGTGAACACATAATGAGATACACAGATCGTGTATGATAAAATTGTATACCTGAAACCAGTGCAATTTCATTAACCACTGTCACCCCAATAAATTCCATTTTTAAAAATTAATTAATTAATGTAATGTCCAAAAAGAATTTAGCAGGGCTCAGCCCAAGGCATTTCCAAAAATTAGAGTTGTAGAGAGTTCAATAAATAAATAAATTTATTAACTAAAAACGTTAGCATGTAAAAAAGAGCTTTTCAGAGGCAGGGAATAACTAACTTCAGTCCAGTATTTCTGAGACATGTTGTAAGATAAGACTTGGCCATTGCATTTGGCAATACTAGAGATTCTGGTCATAAGACGTACTAACAATTTGGTTTCAGAAGATTGGGCAGGGAAAAAAAAAGGATTACTAAAGTGGTTCCAGGAAAAAATTGTGATATAATGATGACATTAAGTTAAGTAATTTATCTGAGTATATCTTTTTACTCTAAAGAGGAACAGAGAAGTGGAATGGTAGAGAATGGCAGATTTATGGTGGTGGGAGGATTTTATATTTTCGATGGATATATTACAGCAAGTCTGCATTTGGAAATGAGCCAAGGTAGTTGAGAAATTAATGATGCAAGAGACAGAAATAATTACAGAAGCAGAGACCTTGAGTAGGAGAGAGGAGATGGAATTTAGTGCACAGGTGGGATGGGAGTGATAAAATAGAAGCAGGAATAATTCTTCCCTTATAGCAAGGGAAAGAATAGAGTATTTTTATTGCTGTTTTTAAGTTGATAGTTTTTGTGGTGGGAAATAATAAATTCTCTTCTGATATTTTTTTCTTGGTGTAATAAAAAGCAATTTCAGCAGCTAAAACTGAGGATATAGAAGGAAATTGAAAATCTGAAGACAGAGAGAAGTTATTTTAGTTATTGAGAGAGTAAATTGGCTAGGCAGGATTAATAAATTTACCAGGAATTGCTGAAGACTCACTTAATATTTGTAGTGAAATATTTACAGTAAGACAACCTGACAAACTTGTGTGCATTTTTTCAGATGTGTTCGGCTGCTTGGGTACAGGTGAGGAGTGAGTGGTATAGCGAATTTAATCAGTGCTGTTGTTTTTTTCAGGAATGTTTTCAGAGATAAACAGAGGGGTCAGAGGTTTAAGAGGGACACAGGAGTTACTATAATTGTAACTGAGCAGACGGGGGTCCATTCACATGGCCCCTTGGTACATTATGACCCAACACTTAATGCTGGAAGGAACAGGTTTGTATTTACAATATTCCAACCTTGGGGGGACTCAGTGTGCTTATGCTCAGAGCCCTCCTTTCCCACGAGACCCAACACTTTCCTTGTTCCCCAAAAAGCTATGAGCTAAAACCAAGCCCAGTAGTTCCCCATATTGTTATCTTAATCTGGTTGCACACACAGTTCTCCAGTCCCTCTGGAAGGTTCCAGAGTCACCATCCTCATGCAGCAGAGGTCTCTCCTTCACGATCTGGGGTATGTGGGTATCAGCCTCCATGTAATAGCCCAGGAAAGCCTTCGGTGGTGCACTGGGTCACTCCACACCCTTTCAAGCTGCATGAAATCATTTTAAATTCATTTTAAATCCTGACCTGGAGCCTCCCTCAGTGAGCGGCATTTGCCACTTCTCCTGTATAGTTACATTCATTCAGCTGCCATCCCCAGTCAGGGCCAATGTGACTCAGTGATCCAGGGGGATCCGGACTCCCCCGGCTACATCACGAGTCAGGATATGCCCTTAAAGTTGCGCTTACCTTACCCCAAGACAGCAACACAGCTATTAAACTACTGTTTGTTATGAAAAATATCTTAAGTCATATCATCTGCTTCCCCCATTGCCCAAATGATGGGCTGTGGGGGAACATTCTTTGTATCTGTTTTATAACGATGCAACAATACTAAGTAAAGGAGGATGTAAAGATGTGAAACAAATGAGGGACAGTGAAGAGCTGGTAAGGCCAACAGCTAAATCCACCTGCACTGGAGAATTATAGGAATGACACAGGACAGAGATAAAGCTGAAAATATAGCAGTTACATGTCAGAGAGTGACAGGCTTGAACCTGAGAGTTTGGAGGTGGTAATTATTGGCAAAGACTAGGCTATGATTATACACATGACACTGAAATGGATGGAGCAAATAATTTCTGTGAAAAAAGTAAAGGAATTCTCAATTTGTAATCTTGGATTAATCATTTCTCTGAATGTTCAAATCACTAAGAATCATGACATGACTTATAGCTGGTCAGTTAAAAGCACAGGTAATAACCACAACTTGCTAGTGGTATCTGAGGTTGTGGGGGCTGAGTATGGAACCCATGAGGTCTCTGCTTACTCGAGTTAGTTTCAAAATTGAGTGGAATTGTAGAACATCTAGCTGGTGTCACAGAGAATTGCTTGGTGTGGGGAAAACACGCGCACGCATCTGGTATCAAAACTGAAGTGACTTTTCCCTAGACACTGTGCTAATTATTTTAACCCTAAAATGGAAAGGAATTATGCCAAGATTTTATCTGTCGAACTTTTTCAAGTTAAATATGACATAGGATTTGGCATTATCTGTTCCACTAAGAGCACCCAGGATGGAAAGGAAATCACTCCATCTGTCCTTAACCTACAGTTATCATTTGAGTAAGTTGTACCATATTACTGAGAAATGATCTTTTTAAGATGAAGACATTAAAAGAGATGTGTCTCTCTGGCCTGACCCTAACCCAGTCAACATTTAATAATAATGATAATAACACAGCCAGCATTGACCAAGAAAAGAGTATTGCAACACATCAGGCTAAGCGTTGTAAACAACGCTTTCCATTTATTCCATTCTTATCTCATTTAGTCCTTACAACACACCTAGTTTACAGATAAGGACATTAAGACTTAAGTTAAATTACTTTTCCAATCACACGGCTACTAACTTTAAGTTGCCTGATCACAAATCTATTGCTTTTAGCTGTTAGGCTTTACAGGTAGTAAATGCTAGAAAATGTCAGGTGACATAAAACAAGAAGGTCTAGCTGCTAAGAGTGGTAACAGAATCCAGGTTAAAAATTATTTTGATCTAGTAAGATATTAGCTCACACTAATTATACTGAAAAAATGAAATTTAACTGGTAAAAATTTACATCTGATTTTAAGATTTTAATTAAAGAATCAAGGATGTTTAACTGGGTTTCAGTTAATTAAGAAATCTCTCAGGGGAAATGGTGGCGAACCAGTTTTCACTTGCCTATAAATAAAAAACATGTGCATAAAACAAAACAAAGGTAACTATTGAAGATATGAATGAACTCTCTGAATGTATCACTAGAAATTATTTTCATATTGTACTTTCTGATAACCTGTGATATTATATTTAATTTGAGGTACTGAAATATTAAAGAGAATGGTCAAATTCAATTACTATTTAGAGCAGAGGTCGCAATCTGTGGCCTGTAGGCCAAACCTAAGATAACACCTACTTTTATAAATAAAGTTTTATTGAAACATAGCCACTAATCTCCATTTTTGAATTGTCTGTAGCTTCTTTTGCATAATGATGGCAGGGATAAATAGCTGTGACACCGACTGCATGGCTTATAAAACCTAATATAATTAATGTCTGGTCTTTTACAAAAATATTTGCTGATCACTGCACTGCAGGGTTGTGACCAGAATGATCAGATGACCTGGCAACTGATTAAAGTAGTTAGGGATGGGGAGCCTTTAGGGAAGAAAATAAAGAGATGGAGAGAAAGACAACAGATATCTTTCAATATTTCGAAGATGTTTTATGAGTAAGACTGAATAGACATGTTCTTTAGCTCCTTAGACGAACAGGAGATGAATGGGTTAAAGTTTCAGTGAGAAACATTTGGCTGCATCATTAAAACTTATTCTTCCAATTAAAGCTGTATAACAACAAAAAAATGGCTGCTTAATAAAATAGCATATTTTTGTCACTGGCAATATCTAAGCAGAGGGTAATTTATATATCAAGGGCACTACAGAGAAATGGTTTTCAATACCCTATCTACTCAACACTATGCATTTCTAATTAACATTTGAGTTCAAGATAGGGAACTATGTCAGAATATTCAATGAAGATGATGGAAATTTCGAGAAACAGCAGAAGACAATGGAACAAGATTGACAATGATATCACAACAGGGAAAGCCATGGTCTCATGCTCCTGAGGGAAGCATGTTTCCTAAAATGACCCTCAGAGAACATTTAAGCTTAGAATAAAGAGACCAAGGAAAGAGCATAGGCTAGAGGATGATTATCAGTGTGACTGATTGAGAAACTGCATTCGGAGTAGCAGAAACGGCTGCTGCTAAGGCAACCCCGTAGCGTCTATGTGAATGGCACTCCCTGCAGTTACTCAGTGCACAATATACCCAGACTCGCTTGCCAAGTGAGAGCAATGAATTTGCCTTCCAGCTGACCGAAGAAGTGGCTTCTAAAGAAAACTTCTATTAAGGATCTTGAAGCCTGAGAAGAAGCAGATACTGATTGAATCCCGCTCTTTTCACAAAAAAAAAACTTCGGAGAATAATACACAGACAAAAATAAATAAATAAATATGCCATGAAAAGCAACTCTGCCCAGAAGTGAAATACTACAAGCGCTCCACCCCAGAGCAAAAGCACTTCTTTAAGAATTGTGAGAGCTCATCTCCTGCTTGCCTGCTCTCTACTCGGGCACTCGGAAAGGCCCGATCCTATTAAGACCCACAGGCAGGACTGCAGGAGAAAACACACATTACTGGCCTAACAAGTTATTCTAAAGGGTACAGTGTTTTACTTATGACTATAAGCACCCATACAAAGAATAACCTTGGATAAAAATCGAGAAAGTTTGGTTTTTATTGTTTTTAGCTTGGCGTGCTTAGACACATTTGGATAAAAAGCACAAAAATAACATGTGTACAGGTTTCCGGAGAAAAGTCATATTCAGAAGAAAGGGTAATTGAAAATTCAAATTGTGATTGCTGAAATTTTAAAAAAATGTGATGGGTGGCCTGAAGAAAATATATATAAGTTACAAAATTTCAAGTTTTTGATCTGGATGATAAATTCCAAGAAATCTTCCAGGATATGTAGAAAGTTAGAAGGCATGGAGAATACAGGTATATGAGGTTAGTCATCATTTTATAAGAATTCCTTTTAAAAGTAAAAGAGAACCCTGGTTGGAGTGCTCAGTGGATTGAGTGCCAGCCTGCAAACGAAAGGATCACCGGTTCAATTCCCAGTCAGGACACATGCCTGGGTGGTGAGCCAGGTTCCCAGTAGGAGGTGCTCAAGAGGCAACCATGCATTGATGTTTCTCTCCCTCTCTTTCTCCCTTCCACTCTCTCTAAAAATAAAATAAAATAAAAAGTAAAAGAGAGAGACAAGAGAAAATAATCAGTAGGAAAATGTATTAAATTGCCATACAATGGCAAGAGACGTAAGTCTTCCACGTGAAAAGTGGCCACTTACAAACAAAATTATTTATGAATAAACCTCTGTCATGGAGAACTTTCAAAGTACAAAACATAAGAAGAAAATTATAAATATTTTTCTGAGAGAAGAATAAATTATCTCCAAAGTTTTCTAGAATTGTGATAAACAATTTTGGATATTAGCAGATAATAACACTCTATTTAGACAAAGTTCCCAGGGCAAATATTTCCACCTAGCATTCTATACCCGTACAAATTACCGATCAACTATTAGGCCAGAATCATGAAATTCTCAAACTCAAGCACTTTATTCTTCTATTATCACAGAGAAAATTATTCAAGGAATTATTATAACCAAATATAAAAAGAATATAAAGAGGATGATGATACAAGAAAGAGTAGCTACCAAGTATAAACAAGAAAGAATATTGTTATTTTTCTATCATAAATAATCTATTATAGACAATTGTGCAGTGAGTTTTTGTAAATATTTCCTTGTGAAAAAAGAAAGAATTGAAGCTAAGCTTCATTCAATAATTCATCAAGCAATAGTAGTCAGTGGTTGCTTAAATTAATTGTAAAGCTGATAGCAAACATTATAATGGCTGTATTACACTGATAATAAATCCTCTGGTGGATTAAGCATCACAAAATTGGAAGAAACCAGGCACTACATGGATCCTTATGAGATCCAATATGAGGTTTATAACAAAAGGTATTAAGACAGGATAGTGAGAGGCCAGGAAAATCCCTCGGGGGCGGAACAGGGGCGCTGAGACAGAGGGCGGAGCACAAGGGCTGAGCAATTTGCGGCCAGGTGCAGAGGGCCACAGGGCGGAAGGCCCCCTGTGCCTGCCAGGGGGCAACCTGGGAACACTAGGACTTCACCCCCAGGGCGACCTCTCCCGCCCAGGCCTTTCCCCCTAGAGATGACATCCAGGCGTCAGCGGTGTTTCAGCCCTAGGCCCAGAGACGCAGCGAAGCCAGGTGGGCGACGCCAGGACCAGCTGCAATGACTAAAGGCCCCCTGTCCTGTCACTGACCCATCAGTGGAGACCGTGACCCTGACAGGGCACACCTGGAGAACTGACGAATGTTCTACTGAAACCCTCCCCTGAGACCCCCCCTAAGATTCCCGCCTGAGAGAGAGAGAGAGAGAAAAGCCTCGAGACTGAGGACCCAGCCCGCCAGCTCTCCCTGTGGGGAGCAACCCACGCCATCGCTTTCCCCGCTGTCCCCCACTTCTCCCCTGACGGGCACGCGTCCCCTAAGCTCTAAGGCAGTGGGCAGCGGCGGCCTGTCCCAGGCTGATCCCCGGACCTGTCCCCAGGCCCCCCGTTGCTCTGACTTCCCAGGGAGCTGAGGCAGCCCGGCCTGGCCTCCCCCTTTGCTGCTTTCGCCCTGAGCCCTTCCTTGTTTCCCTGTCCCCAGCTTTAATAAGTGTGTCCTCAGGGTCACCTGGACTCGTGTTGAGAAATCTTTCCTGCACGAAGTCAAGAACCCATGCACAGCAGCTGGCCGCAGGCAGACCTGCTCAGGGTCGGGCCCTGTCCGGTAACGATATGAAGCAATCTTGCCAAAATCTGAATATTATTAAGCCTCATGATTAAATTTTGGTTTTACAGGAATCTAGGAATGAAGCGGTCTGTTAAATGACACTAACAGGAAGCAATCAAAATCTATAAATGAAGAGAAATCTATGGGGCAAGCTATGTTGTTTCTTCAGAAAATAAACTTCAGCCCTGGCTGGCGTAGCTCGGTGGATTGAGTGCCAGGCCAAAGGGTTGCAGGTTCGATTTCCAGTCACAGCACAACTTCTGGGGAGAGCATTTGGAGGGAAACATGGATGTCTTTCAGTTATATAACTTAACTCTCTTCCATCTGAATTTTTTTTTTCCACAAGCTTGTATTCTTTATGTATTAACCAAAACATTTAGAGCTATTTGAACTATTTCAGTATATTATGAAACATTTGCATTAGAGAATTATCTATCTATGGGTAGGAAGGACATAGTACTAAAAGAAATATGTCATTGTATCTGATTCTTTTTGGTATTTTCAGAAAAGTAAAATACATTACAAAGATGTTGTATCTTTTGCAACTTCAGCAAAAACAGCAGTTATCCCTCACGCTCAAAGGGGCAGTGATTTGAGATCATGCATGTACTTAACGGAGGGCTAGAGACATTGCACAGTGGGCTGTCCGGAAGAGAGAGATTATGAGTGAAATTCCCTTTCCCTGACTTCATTATATTTACTTCAAATACTAAACATTCTTCAGTTTTCAGTCACGTATGTAATGCCCTAGTCATTGAGAAAATGAGAGGCTCTAAGAGCAAACAGAAGGCCTTGATTTTTTCACCATTTACTTGGACAAGTAATTTCACCTCTCTGGACTTGGTTTCTTTAACTTTTTAACTATAGGTAATGGCGATTATACTATCTTTCCCAGGACCAAGACAATACAGTCCTATTAAAATCTTTTACAAGAATATCAGTTGGTCATAAAAAAGAATGAAATCTTAGCATTTGGGAAAACATGGATGGACTGAGAGGGCATTATGTTAAGTGAAATAAGTCAAGCAGCAAAAGACCAACGCTGTATGATTTCACTTACATGTGAAATTTTAGAACAAAATAGACAAACAAACAAAATCAAAACAGACTCATAAATGCAGAGAACAAAATCATGGTTGCCAGATGGCTGACATTTTCACAAAGACATATCAATGGCCAATGGGTATTTTAAAAAATTCTCAATGTATCATCAAGGACACACAAATCAAAACCACACTGTTGGTGGAAATGCGAAATGGTGCAGCCACAATGGAAAACAGCATGGAGCTAAGCTCCAAACACTGAAAATAAAACTTCCACGTGCATAGGATTCAGCACCCCTCCTTCTTGGTATTTATTCAAAATAATTAAAATTAGGATTTGAAGAGTTATTAGCAGTCCCACGTCAATTGCAGCACTATTCACAGCAGACAAGATGTAGAAACCTACACGTCCGTAGGACTTGAAATTCCGAGCAGCAGTAAATTTTTCTCTTAGGTTTAATGTTGTGCCTGCTGAAAATAAATATCGAGTATGTACATAATCATCTCAGTGGTGCTAGAAATGTATGGTATTGTATGTTTTTAATGATGAGAGAGGCACATTAAAATTTAATACAAGTTTCCCCTGCTATTTGAAAGTAGAATGTTTCTATAAAATCTTTTGTAATCCCGTCTAGCATAAAGCAAGACATATCATTCGCTTTCAGACATTTTCCATTATTTTGCTTTTATGAAAGACCTGCATTAGCATGGTAATGGCTATTTTCGTTGTAACAAAAATCCTCTTCATATTTCTTTTTGTTAAAAAAAAAAGTACATCTTTTGTAAAGGGAAGTGGCACAACACGAACTTTTGAAAAATGTAATATAGGTGTATGTGTGATAGAAAACAAAGAACACGTCACCCAGTAAAATATGGGATGATCAGTTAGAGTTGAATTTCAGGTAAATACATAAAATTCAACTTTAACAGGGAATCCTGTTTACATATTTATTTGTTAAATCTGGCAGCCCAATGCCAGATCAGTCTTTTTTGTCATATTTTATACCTATAATAAAACTGAAACCGTGCTCTGTTCTTCCCCACCATAAGAAATACATTCTTTTTTGAAATATGCCTGTCCTCCTCTCAAAATATACTCTTGTACACACTTTTCTGTCCAATGTTGCCAGAATAAAGCAAAATAAAGATAGAGTGTAAATTGGGAAGAGACAACCTACAAATTTTACCTGTAGACCTTAAGCATGAAAAAAGTTTGAAGAAACCTTTTGTTTTAAATTAAAATGAGAATTTTAGACATGCATAGCACTAAGTTACCTCAGGTTTGGTTTTGTGCAGGTAGGCTACAGTGGCATATGTTTGTTTTGTATTTCTCTGGAAAATATTTTAAGTTTGACAGAAAATCTGGAGGTGATAGGAGATGGCGGCCAAGTTGGTGGAAGTTATACTCACCGTCTGGAACAAAGCCAGAAATACAACTGAATTATAGAACAATCACCCTGAATAAGCAACTGAAGACTAGCTGCACAGAAGGCTTGTAAGCAAGGCTTTACAGAAGAAGCGGCCATTGAGCAATTGAGAATCTAGAGGGGTATCTGGGCTGCAAAAGTCCTCCCTGTGGACAGAGGGGTCTCAATGACACACCGGACTCCCCAGCCCAGAGCACCAGACCCCCAAAGAGGAATCCACATCACATCTGGCTGTGAAAATCAGCACGACTCTGTCTGCCAGGTAGAGACAGGATAGAGACACAGGCATCCTCTTAAAGGGCCAGCACACACAATCTCATTCACAGTCACTGGCTGTGGGCTCTGGCAGAGGTCAGGTGGCTCAGAGTCAGACAGGGAGAGGCTGCACTGAGTCACTTTGGTGAAGAGGGCTGAAGGGACAGCTGTCAAGTTCCTTGCACTGAGTCCTTCTCCTACACTGCCCACAGATGCCATCTTTCCTGGGTGGTGCACTCACCTCCATATGTCATTAGCCTAAGAAAATGCACTGGTCTCGCCCTCTAGACTTAACGTCGCCCAGCCTACAAGTTTACTCCCCACAAGCGTGCCTTAGCTGAAGCCAGCCTGGGCCCTCAGGGCAGACTTTCTTGGAAGGTTTTCAAGGAGGTGCAGGCAGATCCAGGGGGTTTCAGAGACACCCAGAGGGAAACTGAGTTGTGTTCTAGGGCAAGGGCCATTTTATCCCCCCACACTCCTGACTGGTGTCACTCCCCCATGAGAGATCCACAAGCCCCACCCTCCTGACGTCCTGTGGCCCTGCCCTGCAACAGTTCACACCCTGCAGAAGTGGCAGGTGGCTGTGACCAGCCTGGGCCCTGGTGCAGGCTTTTCGGGGAAACTCTCAAGGACTTCGGGGAAGACTCAGGGAGTGGCCAAGACGCACACGGAGAGAATGAGTTATGTCGCTTTTCCCTCCAATGCCCGACCGGCGCCACTTTCAGTAACTGAGCCTAACAGGCAGCTAACAAATGAGGGCAGATAGGGGGAACCTTGAGCCTTTTCCTGACCGGCGCCCAGGTTCAACGCTGGTGGAGCAGGCCTCCGAGCCTCGGCCGGGGCAGCTGCAGGCTGTGGATCGGTTTGGAGCTCCAAGCATGGAGCTCCGGGCTTGCCCCGGGCTTGCCCCTGGCAGCACATGATGTCCACCAGCACTGGATCCCCTTCCAAGGGGCCCCAGAACAAAGACAAGACTCTGGTGGCAAGATCCAGAGTACAACAGAGCGTGACCCAGTTAACTCCACAGGTGGCACGTTCAAGGAGAGACTGTGGCAGGCATGAGGCCCTGAAGGGACAAATTCTGCTTTGTGAGGTGAGCCCTCACATAGCAGCTCATGCACTGTGGCCAGTGTGGATCCTCATAGCCGTCGGCCAGAAGGCCAGCCCGGCCCGTGAGTGGGCCAAAAGCACTCGAGACTCAACTACAAGAAGAAGGCTCAAACAAGCCACACAAAGGACACTCCTGGAGCACCTAGCTCAGGCGAACAAAAAGACTGAGCCACCGAGCCCCACAGGACTCCTAGGACGCACAGCCACCATACCAAGATTGAGAGACATAGCCGACTTACCTAACACACTGAAACAGATTCACAGAAGCAGGCAGAATGGGAAGACAGAAATGTTCCCAGTGAAAGAAAACAAGAAACCCCCAGAAAAAGAAATAAACGAAATGGAGGCAAGTGCTATACCAGTCCAATATCATTGAACAATGCAGTAATTCTGAAAAATTACTGAGTTATTAGCAAGTATAGTAAAAATCAGTGTCTATAATTCCAATGATATCAACTGCCATTTAAGAACCATGAGCAGGCACTTCGAAATACATAATGCAAAATAAAAACTATAATATTGAATGATTCACATTTTTAAAAAAGGTAATAAAATCACCTCTGTAGGGAATTGAGTAATATGAAAAATAATTTGGATGGATTTACAGGATGAAAGCCAGTAGAAATTTCTTGAAAAATAAATCTCAAAATTACCCAGCCAGCCCCCAGGTAATTAGACCTTTGCCTGCCTGCCCATAAGTGTGTTGCAACCAGTCTTTCTCTATACATTTTTATATTCTGAATAAATTATGAATAAAATTTCCAAATACCACTAAGCATACTATCTGTATGTATCAACATCCTCAAGCTATTTTTGGCAATACATGTCATAAGAAATTTTTATGGGTTTTACAACTTATTTGCAATTTGTAATGAGCGTTTTGGATCACCCATTATTTTAAGAGTGAGAACAACTGTCAAATAAACGTATTTGTTATGTCAGAAGTTTTATTACTACATGACTGGAGGCTAAAGTCTACATGTTAAACTGCTTCTGGGTTTATATCACTCAGATAGTTTTTAAAATATGGGGTATGCCCCTTACAACCCTCATTACGTTTTCTTTACCTTTTCAAAAACTTTACCTTATGTTCCTTAGTATATCATTATCTCTCAATTATTTCATTAAGGAATCATTGCGGTATTGGAGTTTATAGCTTTAAAGGAAAGGAAAATAAAAGTATTAACCAGTAGCTTTGAGTTACGTAGAAATAGCTGTAATTTGCAAGCTGAGCCTACAGCGATGTAGGTTTTATGTCATTAGAGATCTTTTCATCTATTTCTATTTAAAACAAAAGATTTTTAATTCTTTCCCAGAATAATTCATATCCTACGGATTTTTTTCTTATTAGGCAATGAAGCTGTAAAATTAAGATTTAATATAAAAATAATTCTCATAATTCCGAAGAAGAAAAATATAACTACCTGAGAACATTTTATTATGAATGAGATTCTGTCAAAAGATTATAAAAAGTTCATTTAATACAAAGTCTTAGAAACTTATTCTGTAAGTACATAATTTTATATTTTTGCATAAATTGGACCAGTGCAATATTGTTGTGACTTAAAATATATTAATATTTTGATTCACTGAAAAAGATAGTAAATATAGGATGCATAGTTTCCTCCCGACAAACTATTCTTAAATATTCTTTATTGCTGGTCTGTGTAAGCAGCGTTATTTATGATGAGCAAGATTTGAAAGCAACCCAAGTACCCGTGAGTAGATGAGGGGATAAAGTAACTATGGGACATTTACACAGTGGAACACTACTCGGCCATAAAAAGAAAAAATTTACCCTTTGTGACGGCACAGATGGACCTGGAGAGCATTATGCTCAGTGAAATAAGCCAGTCAGTGAAAGACAGATACCATATGATCTCACTCATATGTGGACTCTAATGAACAAACTGAACTAACAAGGAAAATGGGGACAGACTCCTAGATGGAGAGCAGTTGACAGCCAGTGGGCGGAGATTAGGGGCTGGAGGGATCGAGCAAAAAGGAAAAAGAGTAGTGGACACGGACAACAGTGTGGTGATTGGGGGGCGGGGGGATAAGGGGGCTAAATGGCAATGAAAAACTACAATAAGTATGTAATACTTATTTATAATCCTATTTATAATCCTAGTATTTATAATCCTATTATTCAAGTT
>PVJD01009537.1:0-61686 GCA_004026545.1 Mormoops blainvillei
ATTTGCCTTCACAGCACATTAGACATAAAGTCTATGTCCATACATATACTATTTTAATAGAAGAAATCTGAGCTCAGGAAAAGGGAATCTCGCTGAGCCTTCTGACCAGGAGATGAGGGGTCCAGAGAGGTCAAGTCTCATGTCTTCCACACAACCAGGAAACACTGATCTAGTCCACCATAGCAGGGTGAGAAAAAAGAAGTGGTGACTCACTGGACATGCAGATATTTGATTTGGGAGAGTGGGATGAGCTGAGGAGCCCACCCCGACCAGTGAGCTGGGCAAAAAGATCTGGATAGAATCTAAGGGCCACTTCTCAAAACTGGCCCCAAGGCTGGGTCTGCATCAACCCCAACATGACTCTCTGACATCTCTTGCTCAGGCTTTGGCAATGTCTCCTAAAACAGCTTTATTCTAACCAACATAAACACTGAAACTTCTGCTCCAAGGGTGGAAGGGAGCCTTGTGGCTTTTTTGAAAAATCCTTGCATCTGGTGTTTGGCTATAAGAGCCTCAATGGTGCCACTAAGTTGATTCTGTTTCTTCTTGAAAACACTCCCCACACAATTCCATGCATTTTAATTTCCAATCAGCAATGCTTTGTCAAGGTACCGCAGTGCCGCTGAGTGACAAGTCTCAGTGGCTGCTGTACAGACCTTCAATTACCTCCCACCTGAACATGTTTCAAGAGGCCATCTATAGTTCTGAGCTATGCACCCACCCACGCCCCTTCTGCTGGGTTGCCCGACCTGACCCAGCTCCCGCCATGTGTAAGCTGCCAGGATACTCCTTTACTTTGACTTTCATCCTCTACCAGACCTTTTTCTAGTAGTTCAAGAGAAAATATGGGAGCTTGGTAAGTGTGCTCAACTCACAACATATCACTCTAGCTACTCTGGGCAGGTGAATCTAGGCCACAACAGGAGGGCATAGGGGAAGGTCAGAGGCCAGCGAAGCCAGTGTCCCTGCATGTCCTGCTGCTGCCAATTGGTCAAGAGTGAGTCAAGTGACTCCCAAGTGCAATATGAGGAATAAGTCTTAAGCAGACCAATATAATGTTATTGTCATTCACCCTGTCACCACATCTTGATCAAGACACTTCTGCTCAACTGAGTCTGAGTTTCCCTGTTGGACCAGCCTATGGGACAACTAACATCACCAATAATAGCCCATGCCACTGTCATTTGCATTTATTACAGATCATCATTAAGATTTATTCCAGCTCAAAGAGTCTGCAACAGTTTACTGAGTTAGCTCTGAATTATGCATAAGAAATGAAATTCTCTTTGATTTTTTAAAATCAAAATTATTCAAAATAAAAAGTTGATACAACTGAATTTTTAGGGCTGGTCTAAAATGTGATTGTTTAAACATGTCTTCCATTCCTTCATTCTTACACAAATCTTTAAAAAGAAATTGGTGTTGAAACTGACAAACGGTAAATACTCTGTGGAGTCAAGTTGGAATTCCTGTCTTGTCAGACACAGCACACTTCTTGATACTCTAAGCCGTATGGCTCAGGGTTTTTTCTTCCTCATTTGAAATGTGATTTACAGCCATTAAAGGTAACAAACTTTCACAGGGCCTAAGACATAGCAGCATAGAAAGAGAAGGAATGGCTGGGCATTCACAAAAGGGGGATATTTACAGGTCATCTATTGATATTATGCATCAGGCACTGTACCAGACACTTTCTATGAGACAGAGGTTACCCCTACATTTCAAATGAGGAAATACACTCAGAGATGTTACATTAGTGACCCAGGTCACAGAGCTAATTATGCAGATATTGAGATTCATAATCTGTCTCTAAATTCCATGCTAATTTTTTTTACCATGCTATCTCTCCAGCATGTTAAAGCAGGATAAGTTTTCAAATAACCCCAGAGAAGGCGGTGTTAGATGTGACCATAAAATCTGCAAGTGAGCAATATAAAAGATAATGACAAATAAAGCCAGGTTTAGTTAATCATAAAAATGAGTTTCAGTTCTCTCAACATTTAACCGAACATTTACGAGTACATTACCCTAGGGACAAAGCCCAAACTTGTAAGCATATTTTTGGAATTTGGCCGTGGAAACCAGGTCAAGATTCCATTTCCTTCCACCCCCCAAAATGCCTCGAGGTCTTTAATGTCTCCCATAAGCCTGTTTCTCATTCTCCATTCCTTTCCTTTAGTAACAACACAGGCTCAGCCTGTGCCTTTCAGTTCTGACAGCCTGGGGGCTGGAGAAATCACTGGGGGCAGTGAGGAGAGTGCTGCAATGTGTCATGACTGGGGAGCATCATCCCCAAGATGCCCCCAAGAGGTGAGAGAAGCAAAGAATGGCTGTATGGCCCTACTCGATTTTCTACACTTCTATGTGTTAGGTACTGTCAAAAATTGTTGTGTTTGATGAACATAGAACATGTTTAAAATGAGGAAGCAAAAAACTCCTTCAAATAGTTTATAGTATCAAGAGGTCTGCCATCTCTCACCAGACAGGAATTTCAAACTGACACTAGATGAAGGTTTTTTAACTTCGCACTATTGACATTTTGAGCAAGATAAGGCTTTGTAGGGACTACACAATGGGGTGGTCTGTGTCTCTCAATCCCACCACCCTTTCCCTGGCTAACTCCTATTCACCTTTTAGGTTTCTGCTTAAATGTCACCTCTTCTGGGTGGTCCTCCCAGCCTTCCTGAAGCCTGGATGACATATCCTGTCCAACATGCTCCCAAGGCACCCTGGACTTCCCCTACTAAGCATTATCTTGTTATGGTCTGTTTTCTTAGATGATGTGAGAAAGAATGTACATAATGTTCTAATCCATAGTCTGTTCTATTTGTTGCTCTCCCAGTCTAACTCCTCATTTGTTGCTTTTGTCCCCCTACAGCATCTTTGTTAAATTGTCATCAAGTCTCTACCTTAATTCCTTTGTTAATGGAGAACCCACTACCTTTCAAGACCTCAACTTACCACTGGAGAGTTAAAGCTGTGTTCTTGCAGTAACTCCTCATCTTTCTCCTTATAATCTCTTCTTGACCCTGGCATTACTCTGGGGGCCACCAGTGCCAGAATGATGGTAGATGTAAGCAGCTTAGAATTGCTTAACATTCTCAACCCAAGCTGACCTCTGCCAACCACCCAAACTCTTCTGAGTTCGCATCTCGTTGGTCAGTCAGCTGTGAATTATCAGGGAATACAGACTCTTGTTTTCTGGATGAGCGATGAGAGATAAGAAAGGCAAATCGTAGGAGGGATGAATAAATCTCTTTTGTGCCCAGCCTGGGTGTTTGGGTCTGGGTCCGGGTCTGAGTCCGGGTCCGGGTCTGGGTCCTCGCCCCCGTCCAGTAGGGAAAGTATCAACTATGCAACATCTAGAAACAGAAGCCCCTCTGCTCCTGCCCAGTTTTTATAAGTGCCCTTGAGATACTAAGCGGAGGCAAAGTCTGCATGTACCTTTGGAATGTCCAAGTATGCTTATCAAACCCCGGGCATTGTTGTTTGCCCAATGCCAGTATAATGGACTGAATGTTTGCATCACCCCAAAATTTGTATGTTGAAGCTCTAGTCCCCAACATGGTGGTGTTTGTAAATGTGGGCCTTTGGGAGGTAATCAGGGTTAGAGTAGGTCATAAAGGTGGAGCACTCATGATGGGAATAGAGGCCTTAAACAAAGAGGAAGAGGAGAGAAATTACTCCCATGGACTGAAAAGACTATGTGAGGATGTAGTGAGAAGGTGGCCATCTACAAGCCAGGAACAGAGCCCTCACCAAGAACCAAACTGCCCAGCACCTTGATCATAGGCTTCCCAGCCTCCAAAACTGTGATAAATAGGTATCTGTTGTTTATGTCACCCAGTCTGTGGTAATTTGTGATGACAGTCAGAGCAAACTACTATAGCAGTAACCCAGAGAAAAGTTCAAACATACATAGGAAGAACAGAAATAAAAGTAGCAGAGTAATCTCGTCAGCTCTCTCACCTCAAGGCTCACCTAGCTCAAATTACCCGCCCGCATACACCCAGGTTGCTCAAGTAAACACATTTCTCTCTCCCAAGGAAGGTTTTCCTGGTGCCATGCCAGGCTCTTTGTTCTCCCTGAAGCCAAATTCAGACCTTCCAGCACCCTGCATCCAGACATTCCCACCATGTCTCAAAAGGGAGCAGTGACTTTTACATCTGGCCAGAGGCACTTGCTACTTTAGATGCAACATCAGGATCTGTCACAGAAAGAAAAGTTTGTCCTCCCCAGGGACTCCCATCTCCATTCTCACTCCCCCTAAATCATTACCCACACTGCTGCCAAAAGGTCTTTCTAGAACACAAATCTGACCTCGTGGCTCCCCTACTTGAGGCCCTTTGAATGACTGCCCCCTACCTTTAGAGTAAAATCCAAACTCCTTTGTTCTGCTCCTACCCCCTTCCTGGGGGTCATGGCTGACTACTCACCACTTGTACCCTATGGTACATGTCTCACACATCTGGAAGTTCCCCCAAAGGCGAAAACTTTATAGTACTGTACCCATGCCTGTGCCAGTCCCTCTGCCTAGGAAGGCCCCATTCCGCCATCTCCATCACCTGGAAGAACCCTTACAGGTCCTTTAAGAACACTTCTCTGAGAAGGATTCTGTGACCAACCCTCCCCACTCCATACCCCCAGGATGATTCAGTTGCTATTTCTTTATATTCCCAGAGCTCGATGCTTGCCTTTAACATAAACAACACATCACAATCTTCTGTATGTCTTTTAACTTGTTTATTTCTCCCTTTACCTTTAAGTCAGGACAACAATTAATCTTTATGTATAGCCCTCCTGAGCAGTGCAGGGCCTGGCACACAATAGGTACTCAATATATGGTCTTTCGATGAATATATGAATGAGTGACCTGTGATGATTGAGATAATGCACGATCTCACCATTATGACAATTCCTGTACCCTGCTTGTAGACCATGATTCAATTAAAACTGTATTTATATCTCTTGTACATCCCCTCCCAAATCACAGTAAGTTTCCAAATCCATGAATCATAGCATACATTTGTACTGTCCAATATGGTAATTGCTAGCCACAGGTGGTATTTAAGTTATATTACATTAAATAAATTAAAATTTTAGTTCCTCACTCATACTAGCTACTAATGGCTATCATGTCGGACATTGCAGATATAGACCATTTCTATCATCACAGAAAGTATTATTAGATAGTACAGGTCTAAGACAAGACATACATGAATTGGGGATATAAATCAGAGAATACATATATCTCAAAATCTGACCTAGTTGATTCTGGTTCATCAGAAATTAACCAAGCCTTTCTGTCTTACCTATGGCTCTGAATATTCATTTTTATGTATATGTAAATTATTTCTCTGTTATGATAAAATAAACAATCATTTTGAAATTTCTTGCTCCATAAAATTGTCCTTTTTTAAAAAAAATAATTGCCATATGGCTGACTGATTTACAGGGTGTTAAGAGACTTAATTAATGTTTGTTTGGAGCTTTGCCTGTCAAGGCTGTTATTAGAGGATCCATGAAGATTCTGCTGGTAACAAAAAGTTCAGTGGAAAACCCTAGCTTATTCAAATAGAGACACACAATTAATAGGAAGAATTCTCTAGTCAGATTTAATTTACCACTTACCTTTATTAAGTATTTGTTGAACATGTACCATGTTTGGTAGTGGATGGCAGAAAGAAAATGTGGTTCCTGCTGGAAACTTGTCATTACTTCCTAGTAATAAAATCCCTGAGACTGAAACTTAAAGGAGGTGAGCTTAAGATGTGGAGGATACTGGCTGGTGGCTCAGGCTGTCCCAGCTTTGAAGGGATCACCATTACCCTGGCTGTCAGCTGTGTGGGTCTAGGACTGAATTATGCCCATATATCCCAAGGAGATGAATCATCATCATCATCGTTGTCGTTGTCATCACCACCACGATGACAATCACTAACACTTAGAGAGTATTACTGTGCCAAGCACTACTCTAAGCCATCAGTCATAGATATATGACTTATTAACCAACTAATTACCAAATATGATAGCATTTCCCAGTGATCTAACACTAATATTTGCATCTGTTCTATAATCAGCACACCTTGGGAACCTGCTTTAGAAGTCCAAAGGTTGCTTGGTGGGCCCTGGTGGCTGTACGGTACCTCCATGGGGTATCTAGCACTCCCAACTCACTCTACCCGATTTACATAGTTCCTAGGGCAGCTTCTGAGTTCTTTCATTTACTTCACCTTCTAGACACACATGATGGTCCTAGATGGATACTTGACCCAAATGGGCCATAAGCCTCCTCCCCAGGATATGTTACCTGGGCCAAGAGAAAGGACAGTGACTCCTTCTCTAGTGGTGGAGGCTGTAAGTAAAACTCAGAAGCTATAGGTGTCCGTTTTCTCTTCCATTTGAAGAAAGTGTGTGTGCAAAGAGAAGCCAGCAATGTGTGAGAGGCAGGGAAAGTCTTAGCCAGGTTCAAGCCCCTGGTCCCCTAGTGTCCCCAGTTCACCCTCATCTCAGATCCTCCTATCAACGTATGGTGTTCATCTCTTCCTTGGATTCCAGGCCAGTAAATTTCCCTTTTGACCGTAGATTAAAGTTAAATTTCTTTCGCTTGCAATAAAAAAATGTTCTGATTAACACAGTTGCCCTCAGAATAGGGCCCAAACCCCTCGGCACAGAGCAAAGACCCTACCTGGCCTGGGCCCCACCTTCCTCGTCTGCATCATCTGCTGCCATTATCCCTGTCTCAGTGCCCAGAACTCACCATGCTCACTCCCTCCTCAGGACTTTCTTGCGTAACTCTCTGATTTTCTGCTCAGCTGAAAGCTCAATGATAGGGACTCTTTTATGTTTTGTCTGTTTCTTTATTCCTAGGGACTAACAAAGTGTCTGTCATTCAGTTTGTTCCCAGTAAATATAGAATTAATTCATGAGTCAATCCATCCACATAAACTGAATAGGCCTGAAGAACTTTGAGCCCAACCACCGTGAGCACCTGTGAAACATCCCTGTCTGCACCAGAAGTGCTCCTCCAGATCAAGAACACTCTCTTCCTGATTTTCAGGACAATGCTGGGAACTCGGTGACAAGTCTAGCCAGCAGGGACTCCCCCTGCAAGCTCATTGCAGACCAGCCTTCTCTATTGCAAATCTCCTTAAATCATCTACCCACGGTTAGGCTTCAGCTACGCCAAGTTAATGCACATGAATATGTAAGACTCTCTAGCTTGACTGAGGCCTGATAGACTAGGTTCTCCTAAATTCCTCTTTACCGACTGCCTTTTACTAACTTCCCATTTTATGAACTCTTGGATGTTTCTATAGAGCAATGATCTCATTTTGTGACATCTGTATTCTTACTAATTTCACTCGGAGAAGGTAATCTTGACTTAAAGCTCTAGGGTTTCCGTGCCTGTTGTCACTCCCCATTGGAATTGCCATCATTGAAACAACTATACCAACAGCCTTGGCAGCAGTCACAAACACAGTGACGGGGTGAGCGCCACCAGCAGCCCTATCACCATAGTGGTAGTAGCAATAGCAACTCATGGTGAGGTGGGGAATAGCTGTTTTGGGGGATTTTTTTGCTCTACTTTATTTAAATTCATGCAGGCCTCTTTCATGCCCTCCTCTTTGTGCCCTGACCTGGCTTCTCTTCACTCCCCTGTGCTCTCAAGATCACCGCTAAGATGGTATAGGAGAGAACAAACAGAAGAAGGAAAAGTCACAAAGAAAAAGTGCTTGAATCTTTCCTCCTCTGTACCCCATTCAACTTTCCTCTTTCCCCGCATCCCAGTCCCCTCCTGCTTGTCCCCACAGCCCTTCTTAAGCGTGTTGGTACCTGGATTCTGGTTTCCCTGGCTCCAGCCAACCTCCAGTGCCCTACTTTGATGGCAGGTTCCTGGGCTTTGCAGCTGACAGTGTGGAGCCCTTGGCTGGCTGCCAGGGTGCTCCACTCCTCATTGCCTTTCTCACTGTAATTCATTTCCCTGTGATTGGAGACAATTAGGATGCCAACAAACAGCTGGCCCAGCCCTATTTGGCAGATACATAACCACAAACATGTGTGCGCTGCCCCCTCGGAAGCAAGTAAGATGCTAATAGGAGGGTTAATTACAAAGTGAGAGTCACCCTAGAATGGCCCCTCACCGCATTTCACCCACTGTTGGAGAGAGGCCAGGCACCAGAGCCTTGGCTGCAAGGATGAAAATAACTCTATAGTGGCCCTTCTGGGGAAAGAATTGCCCAGCCCTGATTGTAGGGGCAGAAAGGAGTGGGGAGGGGCCCAGCTCTCTGATATGCCCTGTCTCTGACAACCTTGTGGCATAACCCCCTGAGGTTACCCTTTAATCTGCATGCTATACTCTTTTTCCTTATGTCCCCCTAAATGACTCATGACTTTGAGTCCTTATTTCTGTGTCCTGCTTAAGACACTGAAATACTCCTGGGGTGTCTTTGATGTTGTTCAATTCTCCCAAACCTCTTAGTGAATCTAAAGACCCACCAACCAGCCATAATGAATGTCATGGGAAAAGCAACGTAGCGGAATCTCCACCCAACACCGTCTGTGGACTCAGAGCCAGGCCATTTTCAACAAGCCACACCTGTGTTGCCTAAGGTCTTCCCTTCCACGCCTTTCTAGAAGAACCTAGTAAGAGCAGCTTCGTTGATACCTTACTTTCTCCCTCTTCAAGCTGCCATAGTTGTATCAAACATCACTTTTGATATCATAAGTTAGAAGACAAGTCTCAATATCAGAAGTTGAAAGAATCAGGAGGAAAGCTTTATTCTGAGAACGAGACGAATTAGGAATGTGGCCCAGAGTTAAAGCTTGATTGGAAGTCCACTTTATCATGGAGAGCAATTCTGATGTTTGCAGCAATCTACCTGGCCTTGGCTCCTTTTTGCATCTTTTGTGAGTTTTGTTATGTTCTGGATGTAGTAAAACTCTTCTCCAGTTCATTTTTGTCCATTCCATTCCCACACATGGACCAAATTAGGCTAATCCCTACACAAGTTTTACTTCTTTCTTATCCTCCAAAACTATCCCATCTTCCAATGTGTTTGCTATATTTGTGATTGAATAATAACATAGCAATATCAATAAATGTTTTCAGATTTACTATCATAAGACTGTGTGTAATTTGTCTCTAAATAAGATATGTACTTTTCTAAAATACTAGAAATTTAATCTATTCTCGGGAGTCTGATGGTCCCACCAAATTCACCTTTTAGTCCGCATTTTCCTTTTACAATATGGACTTAGTCCCTTCTCCCACATGACTACAACCTCTGGCCTTGTAAAACAGCTATTCACATATTTCAGTTATCTATAAGCCAAGCCCTTCTACTGGTGGAAAGTTAAATCAATATGAAAAGAGTCTTAAGGGGTAAAGACCAGCAAGTGTACTGTGTAAGGCAGCAAGTGGCAGAGAATGAGTCTGATGGGGTAAGCCAAGGCCAAATAACGAAGGCTAAAAGCTTTGTACCTTATATTGTAGACAAGTAGCAATACTTAACATTTTTTCTGTGGACAAATGATGATACTGTTCAGATGTACACTGCCAAAGGCATACCCAGATTTACACACAATTCCCCAACTAGTAGCTATAAATTCCTCTTTCACTCCCCATCAAGGAGTACCTCACCATGGAAGTGATTTAGGGAAATGTTACTGCAGAAATAAATATGTATCCACTATATATTCAAGCAGATAAATCATTCACAGTCTTCAGGACTTTAACTCTTATTTCTAACAAGTTTGTGACACCATACAGAGATTTTTGTCTGTTTTTTTTCTTATGTACCCCTCAAGCACCTAACCTACCACAGTAACTGACACATAGTAGATGCTCAATAAATATTGGTTTAATGGATAGATGGATGACTCTGCCTTACAACTGATATGACAAACCAGCGTGTTATGACAACAGAAGCTAAGATCCACGATGGCTAGAAAGCACCCTGCCACCGAAGGCTCTTAAGTAAAAAGTTGACGGAAAAATATGCATATTTTTGAAAGATCACTCTGCCTGCTTATGTGAAGAGTGGACAGGAGAGTTAGAGCCCAGCAGCAGGGATGGTGCAGTGGTGCATGTAGGAAATGATGAGTTCCTGAACCATGACAGTGGTGAGGAGCTAGAGAGGAAGGAATGGATTCAAGAAATATTTAATAACTGAACAAAACTTAAAAAACCTCTCTTCCATCATGTCTTTGAACAGGATAAATTACATAGGCCACAGCCAAGGACCAGGAATGTTCATCATACTGAAATCATAGTAGCAAAGCCCAGATGCCATTATATGTAGGCAGAATGAGAAGTCACCTCTATAATAAAGTCAGGAGCACATGGAGGAACAGTGATCCAAAAATATCCATGCTACCCACTGCCCGAAATTACACCATTAAAGCAGCATTTCTTGGCTTTAATCCTTGCATATACATATAACTTTAAAAGCTATTAATACACTTGAGAAAGAGAAAAGTAAGGAGTGCAAACAACATATAAGGTACTCTACATGCTTTCTTTTTAATCCTCACAATAACCTTGCAATTTTAATATTACCAAAAGCAAACTGAACCACAGTTAATAAGTGGTGAAGCTAGGATCTGAACCCAGATCTTTGTAATTTATTTTTTCTTCAATGAATCCTGATTGATACCATTATCATTATTGTTACTACCCGTATTTCCATTTTGTTCATTTTTGCAAGTATGAGAATAGTGGGCCAAAAGGAAGAGGAAGTGGCTGAGACTCTGAGAGTTATATATAGTATAGACAAGAGAGAATAAGTTCATAGATAATACATATGCTCAACTTCACGACTTTCTCTAAGATCACGCATAGGCGCAGGCCTGGGTTGGGAAGCAGCCAGCGACCATCAGAGCCAGACTGGTCTGACGTGGGATTCGGAGCACTCCCATTCTCAGGAGCTACAAGTTACCAGATCAAAGCAAAGGCTCCCAACAGAAGGTCCCTGTGGTATGGAAATAGTGATTAAACCCGGCCCAGGGAACTGAAAATAAAGACCAAGAAGAGTGATTTCCTCCATAGTTTCCAGAATAATGGAAGGAAACTAGCTGGCCCTGATCCTCAGAGGGATATGCTCCAGATTTTAAAATTTACTTTTCTTTTGCACACATTCTCATTTTGTTCGTTCTGTCTTGTTTCTATTCTCCAGAACCCAGTGTTCTTCTACATTTGAGCAGCTCACAAGTCCCGCTTCATATCCCCCAGAACTTTGCTTTCTTTTGTTCACCTGGACACTTACAACCTGTGAAAGAGCTGGGCTGTAATATCCTATTTCACCAGTAGGGGCTGCCAGCTGTGCTGGCATCATGTCCAAGATGTTTGTCAAGTCTCCTGGCTAACAAGTTAGTTTCAGTTGATTGATATGAAGATGTATCCTGACTTAATGGTTCTTAAGTTTTAAAAGTGTCCATTGAGTTTACTATATCAAGGCATACCATAGGAAGAAGGGAGATGGTACACACTGAGAGGAGAAAGGCCCAGGGTCAGAAGGAGGTGAGAGAGTAGGCAGGGCCAGAGCTGAATATCTTGGGTAAGAGTAGGGTGAGAGCTGGGTCAGAGCCAGCCGATGGCAGTCATCAGGGCTGAGTGCCAGTGAGAGACCAAGGTGCCGCTGATTAGATTTGTCGGCTCTCAGAACTGATCAGGTTAAGCATTCTAATGCATGCTCACCAAGCTTACAGGACACTGATTAATAAACAAAATACTGAGCCATTAATTTCCAAAGAAAAATGTAAGTGACAATGGGTCTGAAACTCAGGACCTCCCCTAACAGTGCTAGCTAGGAAAAACTGACAATATCTTGGTCTCTGGCTCTCAATTTTTCTAGCTCCTTTGAAACACTTCCTCCTGTGAGCAATACCAAACACACACACGCTGGTGTCTCTGGTTAGGTTAAGGCTCTTTCTAGCCATCACATTCAAGAAAAACCTTGCAGAGGCTACTGTGAATTTTCACAACCATTACATCCATCTTTTCTTTCTTTTGTTCTGTTAATACTTATTGATGCCTACTATATGCCCAGCAATGTGCTAGCGGCTGGGGATATAACTGATAAATGAGAGTGACATGGCCTCAGTTCTTGTGAAACTTACGTTAGTATGGGAAAACAAATGACCAGCTGCAAATAAACTCACTACAGTATGTGAGGGGCATGAGGCTTAGGATGCTGTAAGGCAGGATAATTGAAGGGCTTCCTTAGGGTAAAAATGTGACTTTTAACCTGGGACCTGAAGAAGCCAGCCTTACAAAGAAAGGTGGAGAACACGGGGTAGGAGCTGGGATCCCACACACAGGTAAGGCAAGTGCAAAGCCTCTGAGCTGGGTAAGAATTTGGAATAAGAGGTGATCAATACTGCATGGGGACACATCACACAGAGCCTTGTCTGTAGTAATAAGGAGTTTAAATTTTATTTGAAGTGAAAAAGGATTCATGGAAGAATTTTGAGAAGTAGAGTGGTATGAGTTGAACGTTTAAAAGGTCACCCTATTTGCTGTTTACAGATAGGGTGCATTGTGACTTAGGTGGGGGCGGCATCGTTTTAGATGGCGGGAAGTACATCGAATTGAGAGGGATTTAGGAAGGAGAACTGACAGCCTTTACTGACAGGAAGAGGAAAAAAAGATAAGTATGACTCCCAGGTTTGTAGTAGGTAGTGGGACCATGAACTAAGACAAAGACAAATCATCTTCTAGGAATGGTTTCTTCTGTGGAGGCCAATAATTTATCTTTCAAAACACTGGGGGCAAGTCTCTGTATCACTAGAGATTTTCCCCAAAGAATCTCTGGACCTGTTAAAATTAACTGGAAAAGGCCAAACAGAGTAGCTGGCAATTATGATTCTCCTAAAAATAATCAGCTCAAACAACAACATTAAGGACCACCTCTCTCCCATTTTAACCTCCTTAATATGGTGGAGCAACGCAGCACAGTTTTAATTTACCATCTCAATTAAATCATAATATGAAGGTCACTCTTTAGACACTCAGACACAACATTATTAAATCCTACCCACTTATCATTTCTGGTGTTGGTGTTATTAAAACTTTATAGGTGTCTCTGAAGACCTTTTGAAGGAACCAGGAATTCAGAGGAAATGAAATCTTATTTTTATGAAAATAAATTGTTCTAGGTTTTCTTCAAGAATTAGAATTAAATTAACTATTTTCAATAATTTTTTTAACTTAACCATTTATTGATTGCCTACTGTGTGCTAAGCTCTATTAGAGCTTTACAATTGCTCCATGAAGTAGGAGTCACTGTTCTCACTTGAAGCCTCAGAAAATTGAAGCCCAAGCAAATTGAAGCCAAACCCACAGGTGTGACTGGGCTGAAGACATGAGCAGCGATTGCTACTAGGGTACCTTGGACACAATAGCCATGTTCTTTGCCACTATACTCTTATGAATGTGCTTCTATTTGTGATTTCCTTGGGGTTCTCAGTAACCTCATACATAAATGACATCTTTATAAGCATCAGGAAAAAAGAAGCCATATGCCAGGGATTGCAAAATCAAGTGCTTACTGGACCAAGGCAGATGCTGTTCATTAGTGAACAAGCCCGAAAAATTGGGAGTCATAGGGACTGTGGCAAAGTGGGAAACACATTCCCCTTCCGAGGAGGGCAACCTCTTCTCATCTCCACATGACGGCCAGTCCTGGGAATGTGGGCCACGTGACCAGATCTTCTGCTTTATCAGGAATTAAAAAATCCAGGTTTCTACATGAGTTCTCTCAGGTTTTAAAAGTTTACAACAAAACTCAGATATTCTTTTTTTTTTAATTTTTTCAGATATTCTTAAAAGTATTGTGAGCCAACATTGCGCAAGACTAAATGGGGGTGCGGGCAGAACCCAGCCCACAGTCTGCTGGTGTCCCACCTCTACTGTACAGACCGTTGAAGGATCACCTATGATTTGGACAATCATAAACATTCTTGATATGCAGTAATGTGGGTTGGCTCAGATATCTGATGGAATTTTTTAAAACCTTTAATAGTCAGCAGGATGAAGACCATGTGGCATACTCAAAATTCTCAGAATAAACAGCAGGGTAACATGATTCTGATATGACACGAAATTTGAAAATCAAACTACAAAATGATACCCAGTCAAGTGTTTTGTATCTTGAACTGGGGGAGGTTACAAAAGTGAACACATGTAAAACCATCAAGCTGTACAGATATGGGCATTTTGCAGCATGAATATCACATATACCACAATGAAAAATTAATGACGCCTGGGCTTTGATTACCATTCTGTACATTTTTTTTGCATAAATATGAACAAGAATTTCAAGGAAGCATGGGCAAAGAAAACAATCTGTGTTGGTTGTGAGGTAATAGACAATTCTTTTTGCCCGTTCTTATATGTTGATTTCTAATATCATTGCTGTAAGATGGTATTTCTTTGGGGAGGAAATGCCTCAAAATATATTATCTAAGAAGAGTGAGAGTAGAACATAAGCTGATTAAAAATAAATAAATTATTAAGTAACTACCTTCCCATTTCCATGCAGATTGAAAGCCCAAAAGAGAAATTCACTATTTATTATTTGACCTGGGTCATTTTCCACCCCTTCCCAACTATACATATTGAAGCCCTCACCTGCTGCCTCAGCTCCAACCCTGAGCAGGTCAGTAGGGAAACTGGGAGCTCCAGCCCTACGAGGTCACTCAGAGACATGATGCTACTGCCCATGGTCCCTGTTACTGGAAAGCTTCCAACAAGACAAAGGCACCTTTGTGTCTGCTGAGCTACCACTGTCACCCCTTTTATCAAACTAACCAAATGGCTTAAAGACTGGAAACGTTCCTTATAGCACACATCTGGAATTCCAGGTAGAGTGGGCTCTGATGAATTACCATCAGCAACTCAATGATGTCAGCAAAGGCTCAGGTGCTTTCCATAAATCTGCCGTCCTGTGGCTGTCCTGTCCAATCTTGTAGCAGTAGTGGTCAGAGAAACGAGAAGTCAGAGACCACGTCAAAGAACAAGTTCTTGGTTCACATTCAGCACAAGAGTGACACTGTTTCCCTTTGTGGTTCCCTCCTTAAGAGGAAGGTTATTGTTCCCCAATAATGATGTACAAAGACCCATTGGACTTCTCATGTCTCAGAAACAGCATTGAATCGCATGACCATCACATGACCATTTTGATATTAACCCCCAGAAAATAAGATGATGAAATTATCATGACTCTCTTGGACTAATCATCAGGATTATGGCTGATGTGGGGTGTCCACCCTAATGTCCTTGATACCCCTCATCAATTTTATCTCCTAAAATATATCTTAAATGTGTCCACTTCACTGGTTTCTAAGTCAGCGTCATCTCTTGCCTGGACTATAGCAAGAGCCTTCTAACCAATCAAGCTACAAGTTCCTGATGGGTAAGGACTATCATTGCACACCCAGCTCAATCAAGGAGCCAAAGACAATCTGTCTAATAAAGTGTAGAAATTAGAGGTCAGAACAGGGGGAGAAAAATGAGCTAAAAACGGAAGGAACATTTATTTTGGCGTTGAACTATGCTTTTTGCATGTGACACTGCACCAAGACTAAACTGTACAGTACTTTGGCTTATGTATGGGTTATAATGTGATTCTCAGAACTAAATGTACTTAGTAATTCGTTTTTCCTGGAAATACCAAGTTTAAATCTCGGAAAGAACCACCTGCCAAGGCAAAAAACAAACAAACAAAAAACCCAGGAAAGATATTCATTCATCCAGTACCTTTTTGAGGACTTACTCTGCCTATGGCGATGTGCTCGACACTGGCGAGTTAAAGTGAATGAGACTGACACAGGCTCTGCTCTCTCAGCGCTAACACTGTGGCAGGAAAGGCAGTCATTAAACAACGAATTACAGGCTAATTGTTTAATTGCAGTTTTGACAAATGCTATTAAGAGAGAAATATAGGAGACCGAGACCATATAATGGTTTGAGGTGAGAGGTGTGAAATCAGAAAATGCTTCCCCAAGGAAGTTACATTTAAACTGAATGGAGTTTGGCTCAGAGGCAAAGTAAGGGACAGGAACGCAAGGCAGAGGAAACTGTGTACAAAGACCCTGGGGCTGAATGAAACTGGGGAGGCTTAAAATTCAGTATGTCTAGAACAGAGAGAGTAAGGGCGCAGGACAAGACGGGCTGGGGGAGCATGGGTGGGAGGGGTCGGCAAGTGGGGAAGGCCAGAGGTTTAAGCAAATGACATGACCAGAAGCCAGAAGATGACACAACAAGTAATGTGGAAGAGACCATCAGAAACAAAAAATAAATAAGGCGTTTCCAGAATTCTGGGAGAAGTGGGGCACCCTTGCCAGTGGATGGAGCTCTTATTCTGTTTATTTTTGTCTAATTTACCTTCCCACCTGGTTGTCACAACATGGTCACCATAAAGCCACAGATTTCGAATTGCATGCGGTTCTCTTTCTGGTGCCCTTCGGGCTGACGTGGCCCATGTACAGGCTGCGGATGTTCCCAGGTACCAGGGACGTGGTGGCCCCCTTGCCCTGGCCCGGCGGCCGGCCTCCTTCTTACCCTAAGCTTTTGCATTCTAAACAGGAGCCTTGCCCATTCCTCCACCCTAGGCTGTGCAGAGGGGCTAATTTGCTGTTAATCTTCCACACGAAGTAATATGCACAATGAAACACAAATGAGAAGCAAGACATCAACACTATCTCCAGCTGAGAAATCAATTCATGCTCTAAGTTACTCTAGGTGACCCAAGTAACCACTGGGTTCCTATTTCCATCTATTCTGATTTGCAGAAAGTTGTCCTCCTGAAGCACGCAGCCCCCATGAGTGCCCGGGGAGGTTTCACTGCTGCACCCCAGTGACACACTAATAGCCCAGTGAGGAGGGGAGCCGGGGCTGACAGCAGAGCACCCCCAGGGTGGACAGGTAGCATGTACCACACAGCAGGTCTGACAAGGCCTGCTGGGCCTGCGCTGTCTGCTCAGCATCAGCCCCAGCATCAGCCAGCCTGAGGCCTGGCAGTCTCACACCTGGGGTTCAGAGGCCACTCCCTCTCCCCATCACCTGATATCTCAGCGGCTTAATTACCTGGATTATTCATCCAGTTCACGAACACATACATGAGTGTCAGATACTCTGCTTCGTTCACAGGAGAGGAGATTTAAGAAAAAGATTCCCACATACCTTACACTGGAGATTAAAGAGGGAAAATAAACAATCACGGCATGAGTCCCAGTCCTTCCATTTGTAGAAAGGGGGCCCTAGGCCAGCGATGTAACCTCTCTGTGCTTCAGGCTCCTCACCTGTGACATGGAGGCAGTATTTTCCGAAGTGGTCATAAGGGTACACGTATGTAAATTCAATTAAGTTTCCATGCATTTACTTGTCCCGCAGCACACAAAATACATTTCATGGATCGTCACCAGATGTGTATGGAGATTATAAATGGGATGGTCTCATATAAAATATAGGCTGTGTGAAAGGTCACATACTGTATAACTCCATTTAATATGAAATAACCAGAGTAGGCAAGCCCATAGGGACAGAAAGCAGACTGGTGGTTGCCAGGGGCTGGGGGCTGGGGGAATGGGAGGTAACAGGAACGGGCGCAGGGTTTCTTGTTGGCGTGATGAAGACGTTCTGGAGTTAGACCATGGCCATGGTCATATAACACTCTGAATATTCTAAAACCACTGAATTGTATACTTTAAAGAGATGAAGTTTATGGTAAGTGAATTATATGTCAACAAAGCTATTATTTTAAATATGTGTGTATGCCATGTGATATATATAAAATTTACTTTGGAAATATCTCAGAAGGAAATACGTGTAACATGACTCAAGATGACATGAATGGAAAAAAGAAATTCGAACATGAGCCCAGAGTAAGAATTACAAGTAAGGGGGCTTTCAGATGTTAGAATCATGAAGAATCATGATTCTTCACACATAGCCAGTCTGTCTCAAATGCACCAGCCACATTTCGGGTATCAGTAGCCACTTATGGCTAATGCTATCATACTGGACAGCATAGTTTTTGAAGGAAAACCAAAACGAAAGAAAAAACACACCCAGTGCTCAAAACCTCCTGCAAATTGGTCATGCTACATAATACTACCTAATTCCACTTCCTCAAAGCCCTGCACGGGAGATGGCACTAGCTGCAATTTGACATTTGAGCAAACTGAGGTTTACAGAGGCTAAGCAACCTTAAGGTAAATGGAGTTTTAGTCTAAAATTGAGAGAGAAGTTCCCTGAGGAGAGGGACAATGAAGATTTAAAAAGGGGTGAGATGAGGATCAGAGAAAGGTGCCAGAGGGTGTATGTGGAAGGTCACTTAAGAAGGACAAAATCCCAAAGGATAGAAGATGTCTTTTACACTCCATGGCAAAAGAAGTAGGGTTAGTTCCACTTTGTAGAACTCTCCCATGCCGGAACCATAAGGGTGGATAGAAGGCCGCTCCATGGTCAGCTGGGGTCAGCTTGAACATGAGCATCAACAGAAATGCATCTCTTCTCAGCAGAAGCTGAGATCCCAGCTGCAATGGTTAGTAACAATAACAGAAAGCAGCCCTGCCATTCACTCCGCATCTCCCAGCAGCCTTCTCCCTCTGATCTGACCAATGCCCCCTCGCCACACCCCAACAGCAGCAACAGCCCTGGTCTCTTTCTCTTCCCCTTCTCTCCTCCCCGGCCCCTTTCTTTCTCCTTGCCTCTGCATCACCTGGCTCCTTTTCTCTTCAGGTCTTTATTTCCAAGCCTCTTTCTTCTCCATCTTCATAAATAATCCAGCAGAGGCACTTTCAGCAGCTCCTGTTTCATGAGTGTAATTAAAGTGGGCCTCTCTGAGATGTCTCCTCCCTAAATCATTCATCAGGTACGGTAACTGGGAGAGAGGGCGACACACCACCAGCTCCTTCTCCTGAGGCATTTTCCCTTCAGACACGAAACAGGCATGTGTGTTGGGCAGATGTGATGGGTCTCGAGCAGGCATGACTATTGTCTCTGGCCCATAACTGACTCAGCAGGCTCCCTGACTTGCAGGGAGTCACTACTCTACCCAACATCTTAAGATATGTTTTTACTACGTGAGGAATAGGAAAAATGGGATAAAGCTGATTTCTAGTTTACCTTCCAGCCTACAATATACCCCAACCAGCATTAAGTTAGGCGGTTTCATATGGTGAAAAGGCCTTGGTTTTAGGTATTCAGATTTGAGTCTGAGTCCTTGCTCTGCTACTTCTTGGGTGTGTGACTTTGAGCACGTTAATTAACACCCTTCCCCCACCCCCAAAAGCTTAGCAGCCTCATGTTTTAAATTTTTTTAAAGAATGGAGAGATTAAAAAAAAAAAAGAAATGGCTTGCCCAGTTGTACTATTAAAAGATGTAAGACACACAAAAGGACCAGCTCTTCAGCTTCTCATGGCTGTTACCTTACTTCGTGCGTTTTTTTGCTAGGAAAAGTGTCAGGCTAACTCTGCTGGCCATTGTAGACAAAGGGTTATGAGTTTGTAAGACTTGACATCCTTTGCACCATCCTCTGCTCACCCCATAGATCAGAGACTCACTTGCTTGTTCAGAGTGTCACCTAAGCTGAGCCAAAGAGATGCCAGCCTTTTCCCTGATGGTGTATCTTCTGTCTACAAGGTCACATACAAAAACTACACTTCTTCTCCCCTGCTACACATACTTTCTGTTACTAATGTCAGAATTGACTCCTTTTGTATTAGGTACCCATTAACAAACTTTTAGGGTTATAGTTATTTTTAATACTTTTATTCTGGGGTTCAAAGTAATTTATACAACTCCATTACAGTATTACATTATTCTGTATTTGTTGATCCAATAATAAATTATGTATCCATTAACAAATTTTTTGATTACATACATGTTTATGTTTATCAGTGTGATTTTCACTTTCCCATATTTTCCTATTCTGTTTAGCATATTTCCATTTCAACTGGAAGACCTCCCTTTAGCAATTCTTGTAAGACAGGTCTAGTGATGTTGAACATATTCAGTGTTTGTTTGTCAATAGAAGACTTTATTTCTACTCCAGTTTTGATGTTTAATTTATTGGCTTTAGAGAGAGAAAGAGGCAGGGAGAAACAGAGAGTGAGAGAAACATCGATTTATTTTTCCATTTTTTTAAATGCATTCATTGGTTGATTTTTATATGTGCCCTGACACAGGATTGAACCCACAACTTTGGCGTATCAGGATGGCATTCAAACCAACTGAGCTACCCAGCCAAGGCTATTTCTGCTTCATTTTTAAAGGACACTTGTCAGGTATAGTATTCTTGGTTGGCAGTTTTATTTTTCTTTTAGCACTTTGAATGTATCTTTCCTTTCTTTTCCGGGCCTGCAAGATTTCTACAGAGAAATCTACCAATAGCTTTATGGGAGTTCCTTTGTATGTGAGGAGTCATTTTGTCTTTTTTTTTTTCAAAATTCTCTCTTTGTCAGTTCCATCACAGATGACAGGATAACTACACATGGTACTCAGAACCTCTGACAATCACATCAAAATTATAACTAAATTATAGAACAATCATCATTCAGAATGCCTGATATCTAGCTGAACAGAGGTCCTATAACTAAGAAAAAAACAAGTAGAGACTGGTTAGGGGGTGCAGTTGCAGACTGGACTCATCCCACACCCACATCTGGCAGTTAAAAATCAGGAGTGATAGCTCAGCTGTGAAGTACACCCCTAAGGGGTGAAGCGGTCCCAGGCCCACATCATAACCTTCAGCCCAGGGTTCTAGTTCCAAGAAGAATAGTCCTCATAACTTCTGGCTATAAAAACCGGAAGGAATTGTGGCTGAGATGAAGGGCTTCTGAAGTCCCAGGCATTATTCTTAAAGGGTTTGTGCTTAGACTTCCTCAGACTCTCTTGCTCTGAGCTCCAATGCTGGGGCAACAGCTCGAAGTGCACCAGGGACATAAGGAGAGGAACTGAATTGTCTGGCTTCAGCAGTTGAGTACCAGATATGAGTCTCCATCAACCTGGCTAACAATGCTTGCCCTGTCCTAGCGATTCCCTGAGACCCTGCCCCACCTAACCATCAGGCCCACCCAAACCATTTCCAGTGGCTTTTCCATACAAAACTTCTCTTGGCTCATGCTTCAGACTTTCCTAAAATCCCTCTAACAAGCAGCATTTGTCCTGTGCATACCCAGTACCTCATGCTAAGTGACCCCAGACCTGGCACTAGTAGCAGCAGCCAGCCTTGATTTGTAGCTGGCTTCTCCTGGGCACCTCCAAGCCCAGAACAAGTAGCACCTATCTGTAGATCACTTTGTAGCTCATGCCGCTGGCCCTGGCAGGGTACAGACAGTGGCTGATGTTGCACCTCCCAGGGGACCCCAGAGCCAGTGCACCAATGGACAACTTCAGACCACACCGGATTATAACCCAACCACCTCCGCAAGCAACGTATTGAAAGGGCAGATTTGGCAGTCACCAAAGCCCCACTGAAGCAAATCCTGCTCCATGGCGTTGGCCCCTGGACGGCAGGTCTTCTGCTATAGTCACAGCCAGTACTGACGGCCGATCCTTGCAGCCAATTGACCAGGAGGTCAATCCCTCCCAGTGACATGCCAACAACAATCAAGGCTCGATTAGAAAAGGACAATAGACACAGCTTATGGGGGGTGCACCTAGAGCAGCCAGCTTGGGTGGATGGGGGAGGCTGTACCACTGCCCCTACAGGACACTTACTACATAAGGCCACTCTACCAAGTCTGGGAGGTATATTTTTTCAGACTTTTACCTAATATACAGAAACAAACACAGGGAAGCAACCAAAATGAAGAGACAAAGAAACAGGTCCCTAGTGAAAGAAAAGAAGAAACTTCCAGGAAAGGAACTAAATGAAATGGAGGCAAGCAATCTACCAGATACACAGTTCAAAACAATGGTTATAAAGATACTCAAGGACCTTGGTGAGAACTTCAACAGCATAAAAGAAGACAGGGAACCATTAAAAAAAAAAACCAAAAGAAATTAAGGATACACTAACTAAAATGAAGAATAAATTACAGGGAATCAACAGTAAAGTATTTGAAGCAGGGAGTCAAATCAACGATTTTGAACATAAGAAAGCAGAAAACACCCAATCAGAATAAGCAAAAAGAAAAAAGAATCCAAAAATAATTATAGTATAAGGAGCCTGTGGGACAACTTCAAGCATACCAACATTTTCATCACAGGGGTGCTGGAAGGAGAAGAGAGAGAGCAAGAAATTGAAAAACTATTTGAAAAAATAATGACAGAAAACTTCTCTAACGTGGTGAAGGAACTAGACATACAATTCCAGAGAGTCCCAAACAAGATGAACCCAAAGAGGCCCACATCAAGACACATTATAATTAAAATGCCAAAGATTAGAGACAGACAATCTTAAAAACAGCAAGAGAAAAGCAGTTAGTTACCTACGAGAGAGCTCCAATAAGATTGTCAGCTGATTTCTGAACAGAAATTTTAGAGGCCAGAAGGGATTGGCAAGATTTATTCAAAGTAATGAAAATCAAGGATCTACAGCCGATGTTACTCTACCCAGCAAAGCTATCAGTTAGAATCAAAGGACAGATAAAGAGCTTTCCCAGATGAGAAAAAGATAAAGAAGCTTATCACCACTAAATCAGTATAACAAGGTATGTTAAAGGGTTTTCTTAAGAAGAAGAAAAAATTTAAAAATATAAATAATAAAGTGGCAATCAATACATCTATCAACAATTACTTTAAATGTGAATGAATTAAATGCTCCAATCAAAAGACATGGTTACTGAATGGATAACAAAACAAGACCCTTACATATGCTACCTACAGAGACTCACTTCAGATTGAAAGATACACACAGACTGAAAGTAAAGGGGTGGAAAAAGATATTTCATTAAAATGAAAATAAAATAACACAAAAAACTGGGGAAACAATACTTATACCAGACACAATAGACATTAAAACAAAGGCTATAATAAGAGACAAAGAAGGACCTAGCAACTCCACTTCTGGGTATTTAACTGAAGAAACTCAAAACACTAAATCTAAAAGACACATACATCCATACATTTATTGTGGCATTATTTACAATAGGCAAGGTTTGGAAGCTACCTAAGTGTCCATCGATAGTGAATGGATAAAGAAGTGATGCATAATGTGACTCAGCCATGAAAAAGAAGGAAAGCTAGCCACCTGCAACAACATGGATGGACCCAGAGAGTATTATGCTAAGTGAAATAAGTCAGATATAGAAAGATAAATGTCAGATGATTTAACTTATATGTGGAATCTAAAAATAAAATAAACAAGCATAACAGAAACAGACTTATAGATACAGAGAACATTTTGATGGTTACCAGATGGGAGAGGGGTTTTAGGGATGGATGAAAAAAGTAAAGGAATTCTGAAGTACAAATTGGAAGTTACAGAATAGTCATGAAGATTTAAAGTACAACATAGGGTATGGTCAATTATATTATAATAACTATATATGGTGTCAGGTGGGTACTAGATTTATCAGAGTGATCACTTCATAAATTCTTTTTTTTTTGTTCCTATAACTGAATAATTGTGAATGACCTATTTTATAGATCATTGATGCTTTCTTTTGCTTGATTAAGTATATTGTTTAAGTTCTCTGTTCAATTTTTCAGTATAGTCCTTGTGTTCCTCAGCTCCAGAATTTATATTTGGTTCCTTTTTTTTTTTTAATTTCTCTCTGTTTGTTGAACTTCTCGTTTTGTTCATGCATTGTTTCCTTGATTTTGATTAGTTGTCTACCTGTGTTCTCTTGTAGCTCACTGTTTCCTTAAGATCATTATTTTGAATTCTTTGTCAGGCATTTCATGGACTTTCATTTTTTTCCTGTACAAGTTTTGTTTCTTTTTTCCCTTCCTTTTGACCTATCCTGTGGGATGTCATGTTTCCCTGGTTCTTCATGATCTTTGTAGACTTGCATTGGTGTCTGCCCATTTGAAGAAGTGGGCACATCATTTAGTTTTCACAGGCCAGCTTTGACAAGGAACACTCCTCACCATTCACTCTGGCCGGGTGCTCTGGGAGGACTAGGTGCCAGTGTCCACCACAGAAGGGCCTGTACCAAGGGCTAAGGGCTGACTACTGAGATCTGTGCATGCTGGCTGCTGACAGTCCTCTTCCCTTTTCTTTTTTCTTATTCATCTCGTGTTCTGGGTGAGGTAGAAAAGAGCTGGTCCTCTTGGGTAGTGCTCCCAAAGGGCTGAGGAAGTTGGACAGTTACTTTGCTCTTTATTTCTTCCATGGGAGGACTTAGGGGTTGAGGGGAATTTTCTTCAATGCTGCATTATGCTAACTTAGGGGAGGAGCAACGTTGGTAAAATAAAATTGTTCTTCTTATCCTTTTCGATGCATTTTTCTCATTTCTGTGGCATGCAAGTGTGCTGTAACCTCTCACCTAGATTGTATGTTGGCAACGGACAATACCTCATCATACCACACACAACACAAAAAATCAATTTTGAAAGCATTATATATCTAAATGTAAAGAACAAAAATTCCTTGAAAAGACCATAAAGAAATATCTTTAGGACCTTGAGGTTGCCAAATATTTCTTAAACAGGACACAAAAATTACTACTCAACAAGAAAAAGGAGGATGATTTAACTGCACTAAAATTTGCAAATTCTATTTATAAAAAGACAAGACATAGACAGGAGATTTAAGAATATGAAAGCAAGCCTCAGGCTGGTAAAATATATTTGCAATATGAATATGTAATCTACAAAAAACTGTATCAAGAATGCATAGTGAATGTCTTTAAAAAATAAGAAAAAGACAGACTGTCAAAAAGAAAAGGAGGACTTCCAAATCACCAACAAACATACAAAAAGATGTCCTTCAAGGAGATGCCAGTTAAAAGCGCAAGGTCTGCCCAAAAGAACAGCTAAAATTTAAATGTCAAATGTTATCAAAGACATGGAGCAACTGAAACTTTCAGATCCTGCTGCAGGGAGTGCAAATTTTTATGACTGTAGAAAACTATTTGGCAATATCTACAAAAGTTAGCTGTACTCATAACTCATAATTTAGCAATTTCATCACATGGTAGAAACAATCTAAATGCTCATCAATAATAGAATGGTCAAATAAATTGCAGTATATCAAGCAACAGAATATAGCAATGAAAATGAATGAACTTTTGCTATATGCAGCAACACTATCAAATCTCATGACATGAAACTGAATAAAAGAAGCAAGGCACAGAGAATATTGGGTGGTTCTATTGATACAGTTACAGAGTCCAAAACATCTGAAAATCTATGATGTCAAATTCAAAGTTATATGTTTACCTTAAAAAAGACAAGTGAGAATAATGATTGGAAGGTGGCACTGGGTGTCTTCAGAGTGTTGCTAACGTTCTATTGTTTAACCTGGCTAGTGGTTACATGCGTGTGTATCTTGGTAAAAATAAGCTGAACTCACTGAAATTTATGTGCTTTTCTGTAGGAATGTTACTTTTCAACAAAAATTGTAACGAAAGTTAAATTTGAAATGGTGATGACTTGCAAATACTAGACACAGAGGAGAGAAGAAACTTAGATACAGATTGCCCGGGGAGGATGTCAGGAAATACCAACCACAGAGGGGACCAGATGCCAGGAAATGAGGACCTTGTGGTGTGTGAGTGCCAGAAACCAAGGGCAGGTGAAGCCAGCAAAGAAAGCCCAGAACCAGACTGAGAAGAGGTGAAGTTGGAAGATCCTGAAAATACAGTGGCTGAAATATAAGATCCGAAGTTGAAAAGGAAGGAAGTGGTACCCAGGTGATCATTTAATACAAGGATTATGGAGCAATGAGATGATCTGAAATAATGACTTGTTTTTACCATCCCTCTTAGTCATTCTTTAGTTTTGCTGTGCTGTACTTGTTTCTGAACTAACACAGTTCGCCCGGCAATCTGAAGACTATAGAACTTAACTTCTAACTGGTAACTTCCAGAGGATTTCAGTGGAGGAAAGAAGGGAAAGGAACTTGTCACCATGATATATACCAGATATTCAAAACCACTCTTTTTCTATCTTTCCTTGGCCTTTGAAAAACTAAGAATGTTTATAATACAATAATGAAATAAAAACAAAGTCATTCATCAGGAACCCTGTGTATATTTTCTTTATGTCTGAAGGTTGTTAAATCCTAATTATCCTGAACTATTTTCATACTGCCGAGCAGCCTCCACTTATGAAGTCAGTAATTAATATTCAATTTGCCTAGAGCTTTCAGATTTGCATGTTAATTATTGATTTCTTAATCACCAGGATGGGTATTTGAGAGCTTTAGAGAACACTGACATTTCAGTAAGTGTTACAAAGTGATTGTCTCTGTAGATTGTGGTTTTTAAGAAAATATTTAGCAATCTTTTATTTTCAGATTTCCCCTCCACCTACAGCTCTGATTCTTTTCCTGAGGCATCTTCTCAGCTTTGCGTTGCTGTTATTGATAGAATTACAAGTACGAATCTGGAAAGAGACAATGTTATCTTTTGTGGCCTCAGCCTAACCATCTCACTACTAGTGTCATTCTCTCTTGCAGGAGAGAGTAAGGAACATTGGCAACACAAGCAGATCAGGGGGAGGCGAAGCTGGGACTACTTTGGCTAAACATCCGAGAAGTGACCTGGCTATTGTGGTTAATCTAGTTGAGATATCTGGATTATCCAAAGCACAGAGCTCAAAGAGACTGTAGTTGGGGAATTGAGAAAATTGATGGGAGGAAGCTCTGATGGCAAGTGGGACTTGATGCTCAGGTAGCAGTAGCATTAAGTTGTGTCCAATCAGGTCTTTCATAGCAGGACTTTAACTAATCATAAAAGAACTCAAGAAACAAGTCTGTCCAGTTCCCAGAGGAAAGGTATTGACAAGGACTGAACATGTTCTCATGAACTTGGTTGACTGAGCTGGTGCTCATATCAGGACCCTGGATAGAGTTGGGGGCCTGAGTGTCTTCTGACTGCAGTCTTTTCATGGCTACGGTCAAAGCAACACACAAACACGCACACGGGCTCATCAATACGGGGCAGTTCATAGAGTATCTCATGAGTGAGGGCCCTGGAAAAAAGGCCAATGTGCCGAGTCCATCCAAACCATGCTTGAATTAAGCAGATGGAGGCCAGTCAAAAGCCAGGAGAAGATGTGCTTGGCCAAATGCTGGAAGAAATGGGGTGGAAGGAAAAGACATTGCAGTGATGTAAGAGGATCGATAACAAAAAGGCCAAGAGGACGTGTGGATATGGAGTGGGGCAACTTAGCAATTAGTCTTGAAAATATAATTGCTAAGTCCTTTTACTTGCTGTTTGAGTCCCTACTACCCAGGTAGTTACAGGTATCAAAATGAAAGGCTTCTACTACAAAAGTGTTAAGAAGGTTGGGATTGGAAATACTAGGGCTTAGGTACTCTCTAGCAACCAATCACCCTGGAATAGCAGTTGTACAACAGCTTACTAATGAACTTCATCCATCATGGGCCTAATACAATACAAATTTCATTCCTGCTGTCAGGTGTGGCTAAGTAATGGAGGGGGCCTAAGGTCACAGAAGGAGCTGGACAAGATGAAAGGAATGACGCTTGACAGAAAGCTACTATGAAATTCCAGGCTCCTAATTCATGCTGACCAGTACATTGATTCTACTGACTGAGTTGATCCAAAGAAGACATTTCTTGGCAAGAAAATTAACCAATAGAATAACATATAATATCAATGGCCTATAGATCTTTAAGTACTTTAATGTGGTTTTCAATAGGTTGACTGACCATTCTTCCACTATACAAAAGAAATGGGTTTGGTACACTCAATTACAGGCAGTATTTTAAAAATTATCCAAGGTGGTAAACATGAATCCATTTTTTAGCAACATTTTTTTTTTGCAACATTTCAAACTGGGCACCATGCCTGCAGTTATCCCAAGATATGAAGCAACTCAAAAGGAAGCCAGATGCTTGGCCATGTGTACATCCAATATCATCTTTATATTCTACTCCATCCTTTTTCTAAAATATTTCTGTCTGGCTTCAGAGTGGTCCAACATAGCCTGATGTAGCAGTCACTTTACAATGGCTCCCCCAGTGCTTAATCATGACCCTCTTCTCACTTACCTGGTAGATTGTATCAATAGCTCCAAATCTTCATCCCTTCTGAATCCATTCCAATTCACCGTGATGTTGCAATTCCTCCTACTAAAAAGGCATAGAATATTCCTGCACCCACCCCAACTCTGCCCCAGCTTGAGTTCTGTCACATGACTTGCTTTGCCAAAGAGAGTGTGAGTGGGCATGAGGGAACAAGTATTAGGAAAGAGCTTTTTCTGGTCTTGGCTTAAAGGATCTTCTGGATCTCTCATATACTCTCAGTTAATTCCCACCTCCATCTAAAGAGTATATGAAAAATTCAAGTGCTTTCCCATATTTCTTGGGAGAGCAGGAAATCAGTAGAGCTGTCTATGGTCTTCTCTGCCCCTGATACCCTTGTTTTATTATCCTACTCCCATGCCATGGCAGCATGGGAATTACCAAAATGCTGCCATCTCCTGGGATTCCACTGACTCTCAGATCCCTGATATTTTCTTCAGGTTACAGCCCTTTCAAAGCCCATTTTGAGCTAACACTGGGTAGACCATTGTCGGTGAGCCTCACCTACACGCGCTCTCTTCTTTCATTCCCAACTCTTTTCTCTCTTCAAGTACAAAGATTTTTCTTTTTCCTCTATTAGTAGAAATAGGGGGAAAGGGAAACCGGCTAGCCAGGTATTCTTCCAAACCCATTTCTATGGCAAGATAATTCATTCCATTTTTTAATATTCTTTCCATTCCTGCTATGGCCTCCTTTCCCTGAAAGCCAAGGTCTAGTATGAATGATGGAAAGGGTAATGAAAGAAAATAAGAAACTGAGGCAACAAGAGCAACAATACCAGCAGAACTCAATTACTACTCCCATTTGTTCAATTGTACATAAAATGAAGAAGTGCCAAATCATAGACAGGTTCAGGTGAATAGACAAATATCAAGCCAAAGACAGGAACTCGGGAAACGTATCAAGTCATAGACACCAAAGTAGGATAAAGCCATTGGTAGAAACCTGAAGCCATAGAGACATCAAGGAAAAAAGCCAAGTAAGAGAAGATAAAATAGAGAAATCCATGTTGTGAAAGGGACATCAAATTTAGAAGGAGAAAAATTGAAGCCGGGGTTCATCGTGCACGTTTAAGGGCAGGTCCCATAGATAACACTGTGGCCATGGCTTGCTATTTTGACATACTCATGCTTCAACCACTGCCTAAAGAGTCTACAAAGGATCACCCCCAAAGAGAATATGAACCGATGCTCACTGATTCTTTCAGTTTCGTCAAGTTCACATGTCTATGGGATGCTCTGGGTCATGTAATTATAGGTACAAATATTGCTCTTCCACCAACTTCATCTGCATAAGTCTCTTTCCTGCAACGATTCAACTCTTTAACAGAGCACCCTGATATTTTGAGAGTTTCGATGATTAGAATTAAGCATTTCTGATGTTAATGTATTTATCAGTCCCACACCAATATGTTAAAAGATGGAAGCAAAGTCATATACAAGCGTACAAGGTCCAACACATTAAAGGATACAATATGTCCCCCTTCTCCTTCCAAGCCATCCTCTCATAGTAGTTGAGCCTCTTTCTTCTTTTTCTCCTCTCCTCAGATTGGTCCTTAAGTTCTTGTCCATTTTCCCTAGTGTTGGCCTAGGGACCATGCATCCCCACTCTCCAGCTACGTCAGATGCCCCTTCCCTGTGCTCCGTAGAGCATCATGCTGCTTTGTGTCATTGTACTTCCAAATATTTTTAAACTCCCTGTTTATAAACCTCACTGGATTGTGAACTCCCAGGCAGAGTCATTTTGTCCCTTCTCTATCTCATTCATTACTTTATCCCGAGGCTGGGGGTCACATGTATGAGTGTGTGGGGGCACATGTGTGTCTCTTTTGTGGGGAGGGAATGGGAGAAGGTGTGCTATCTGTATATGCACCACAGGACCAGCCTAGCACAGGACTAGGCATAGATTAGACCTCAGGAACCTACAGTGGAGGTCAAAACACACTTAAAAGTAATTGCAGTAGTGCTGATCCTAGTCCAAAATTCTTGACCATGACTTTGGGCACCTCCCTGGTACAGCTGTCAAAATCTCCTAGTGATTTCCTGTTCTTGGCCTTTACCCATTACCTTGACCATGAACTAAGCCTCCCATGTACTCCCATGGTTCTAGTATTGACCTAGGCTTGTCTCTGCTCAGTTACAAGTCTCAAAGCCCTAGAGAAATATCTGGAGAAGAAAAAACTATTTGAGTAAGTACAGCCTGAACATCCGTCAGAGACAAGCTGTGGCAGAATAAACATCCTCCATCTGAAAAATGATATGCAAGCACTCCATGCTGCCTCAGCTGTGAGGCAAGTGCGGTGTGCCGTCTGGGTCAAGAATGATCATTATTCCTGCTGTCTGGACCACTGAAGACAGAATCCATGACCCCCGTGCATCTTTTTCATCTTTGACATATATTATTCTATGAATTTTTGATGTTTCAATCTGTGTACTTTGGGAAGAATAGCAGTGATTACAAAAGAGCACTTTCCGTTCTCCTGGGTGCGTGATAGATGGCTGGTTTCGGAGCACGTCTGCAGCAGGGAGAAGCCGAGAAGGCATTACGTTAGCTGTAAGCAGCTCATACACACACCACTTTTGAAAGGCAGGCTAAATCCTTTCAACACAGAAAGTGGTGGGTTTGCCTCTCCTTCATTTCAGCAATTATCCTTGGGCTGCTCTGTTTCAAACAGTTATAGAGTGGTTATTTGGGATTAAAGGAGCCATTGAATCTGCTTCAAAAATAAGTTTGAGATTCCTCATCTCCCTGACAAACGTGTTATTACTGTCTTCGCAAAAAGGCATTTACCTGTCTGTCAGAAATATACTATATTTTCATCTTGTGTGAAATCATCTTTTATTTCCGAAGACGCATCTGTGGAATAAAATGAATGCCTCTGATAGACATTTCCCAAGGGGAAGCACGAGTCTTCACCCTGCCCGTGTGGGTCCTGGCCTTTAATCAGCACCGTTTTGTTGATAAAATGCAGCCATGGACCTGTGTGCTTTAGAAATAGAACCCCATGGACTTCTTTCATTTCCAAGGTCTCTGCGGCTGCCCTCATTCACATGCTGTTTAAGAGGTTTCTTTTACTGAACATTCTCCTCAGTTTTTCCAGAAGTAAGTACTTTTTGTTGAAAAGGAGGCGAGTTTTGGCTCTGTGACTGTGGAGTCCCTACCTGATTAAGATCCCCGGGACGCGAGCTCTCTCCTGTTCCCCACTGGGAGCAGAGCGAGCAGCACATCGTCCTCTGGGGTGGATCGGCCCGTTTTCAGGCTACCATCTCCTCCACTGAGTGAAAACCTCAGAAGTGCGTTGTCAAGAGCCAGCTCTAGTATTAGTGTTAATGCCTACCTCGAGCTGCAGGTTTGCGAGCCGCTTTCACATTCACTGCCCCTTTTGAGGCTTTTAACAATCTGAGGGGCTAGATGTTTTCCCACTTTCCAGATCAGAAAATGAAGGCTGGTCAAGACAAGTGTCTTTTTGCCAAAGTCGAAGAGCTCGAGAGATGACCTAACCTAGCTCTCCTGAGTAGGTACCCCGGGCTTCTTCCACTGCACATAAAATCCATTACCAATTAGACTAAAACTTATTAAATTGAGGCCTGGCCCCAGGCGTACCTTGACCATGCCCACAGTTTCCTAGGGGATTCTAAGATGCGGGCGGGGCTGAGAACAGCTGCATTCCCCCGTACGGCCCTCCTCCAGAATCTGGTCCTGTGCTTGGGGATGAGAATGGAAATGGCTGTTCACACAGGAACAGACTGGGGGGCATGTATATGAGTGTGGGGGGGTGGGCATGTGTCTGTGTTTGGGGCAGGGAATGGGAAGAGATGTCTAATCTGTATATGCACCTCAGGAACTCTGAGTACTCTGGGCAGTAGGGTCCCCCTTCCTTAAATATCTTAGGTTCACTAAGAGAAAAAGTGAAGGGGTTTTAGAGAAACAAATTTAAGGCAGTCTTTGTATATTGCACTCTTTTTTTTCCAGAATTTCTCAAGCTATGTACCATTCATGTCTGAGGCCAGATAAGCCTTTATTGTGGTGGCTGTCCTGTCCATCGTAGGATGTTTGCCAGCATCCCTGTCCTCAACCCACTGATGCCAGTAGCAACCGCTTTCCCCCAGCTGTGACAGCCAACACATGTCACCAGATATTCCCCAATGACTCCAGGGGAACAAAATTATCCATCCCCAGTTGACAACTACGTCTCTATTTCACTGTATTTAAGGTACACTTACCTGTCTCCCCTTAACTGGGGGCTACCTGAAGACAGGGGCTATGCTGTACTCACCTCTTTAATCCCCAAATATGGCAGACACAGTAGAGACCTTTCGATTTACAGTGACCACTTAAACTGACCTGTCGTTCCCACTAGCGATCCTCTGAGGGTTTGTACTTTACAGGCCTGGTCCCTTGGCTATGGCTTCTTAGAGAAATGGCAGCTACCTGTTTCAAACTCAATAAATCAGATTCTCTCTCCTGTTGGAACAGCGACTGATAGACTGGCTGACGCTGCATCGGCGGGGGCTGGTCTTTTGCACATAGGAGTTGGGAGCTGTGAACAGCCTGTTGCACCTATCGCATGAATCGAGATGCAGAGAAGGCCAATCTTCCAAGTATGAGAATGAAACAGATGTTCCAGCAGAGACGAGGGACAAGATGAGAGCCTCTCTGGGTCCCTGATGGTTTTTCAGGCACTGCCTGATAATTTTTCCAGTCCCTTCCTGAGGCCTGGCTGTATGCCTGTACTCGAGTTCTATGAAACATCCCTCCATTCTTTATGAAAGACTTCCTTTTGTTATGTGAAATAGCTTGAATTCAATTTTGATATTTGTAATCAAAGAAACCTTAGTAATTCATTGAATCTGGCATTGGGTTGATATTTGAAATTTTTATTTATTAATTGGTTAATTAATTAATGGCCCAAAAGCCAAAATCAAGAGGTAGTGAGAGCAGCGGGGCTCTGCCAGAGCGGTAGGGATAGGCTCATCTACCCCTACTGGAAGCAGGGATCAGCCCCGCTGGAAGCAGAGGCAGATCCGGACACTGGGAGAGGGGTTAGGTGAGATGTATTAGTAAAAACTGATAGTGTTTTGGCAAGAACCCAGTCCTCTGGGATTCTAATTTAAACCACTGAGTCTTTCCAAGTGGACCGACCTGGGGTAATAGGGGTCCAACTCACCTGCAGAGAATCTAATTATTCATTCAGACAAAGCAGTTGCTCCTAAAGCATTTCGAGGAAACTCTCAATTCTCAGTTATCCACATCACAGTGAAATTTTGTTCCCAGCTCCCGGGATGAGCCGAGATTCCTCGTGGATGTAGGTCTGCTGCAGACTGGGATTCGAGAAAAGTTCTCCCAGCTCTCCCCTGGGCACACCAGGACGCATTCAGTTGTAAAAGGCAAAGAGCATATAGTGAAGGGACTAGGTTGAGGTCCTAAGTAAGCAAACCCCACCCCCACATGAGGCCAGACAGAAGAGGCGCAGAAGTCCCTGGCCTCCGGAAAGATGAGCAGATTAATCTGGGTGGGCAGACTGATTCCAGCTGTAGCCAGGAAGGTACTGCCTCATTACCAGTGGCTGCTGATCACAGCATCAAATAAATGAAGTCAAAACCACAATGGTGACACATGAAAAAGTACTCAACATGACTAATTAGGAAAGTGTAATTCAAAACCACAATGAGATACCACCTCACACCCACTGGCATGACTACTATCAAAATAAATAAAATAGAAAAGAAGGGTTGATGAGGTTGTGAAGAATTGGAACTCTTCTACTGCTGGTGGAAATATAAAATGGTACAGCCCCTAAAGAAAACAGTATGGCAGTTCCTCAAAAAATAAAAAACTAGAATTACCATATGATCCAGCAATTCTACTTCTGGGTATATATACCCCAAAGAATTGAAAGCAGGGTCTCAAATAGATATTTCTACACTCATATTCAGAGCAGTATTATTCGCAACAACCAAAAGGTGACAATGACCCAAATGTCTATTGGCAGATGAATTGATAAACAAATGTGGCATATACACACAAATGGAATATCAACATTCTACCTTAAAAAGGAAGGAAATTCTGGCAATACTACAAAATAAATAAACGTTGAGGACATTATATTAAGCGAAATAAGCCAGTCAAAAAAAAAAAACAAAAAACAAGCAAATGCTGTGATTCCTCTTATACAAGCTACATAGAGTACTCGCATTCATAGATACAGAAAGTAAATGGTGGTTGCCATGGGCTGAGGGGAGGGGGTTATGAAGAGTTGTTGTTTAAAGGACATAGTGACAATTTTTCAAGATGAAAAGAGTTCTGGAGATTGGTTGCACAACAATGTGAATGTACTTAACATTACTGGACTGTACACTTACAACATTTAAGACGATAAATTTTGTTATGTGTATTTTACTACAATTTTTTAAAAAATAACAACTATAATTGCCGAGAGAGTCACCAAAATGCCAAGTCTAGAGAAAGTAGACAACCGACATTAGCTCACGGGTCCTTGTGAGTGGCTCATGGCATAAGGCAAATACCACCAGCTCAGACTTACAGGCAAGGGACGGCTCTGCTTGGGTAGTTTCTCTGAGACAACGTTTCCCTGTAAAACCTCCAAGGCAGCTGCACAGCACATTTCGGGGTCTGTTCTTCCTAATCTATTGTACCATCTGGGGCTGTCTGGGGAAGCTATGATGCAAAGGTAACCCAAAGAGGGTACTCATCCTCTTCATCAGCCTTGTAGGTGTGGACCATCTTTGTTACTAGAAGATCGTAGGAGTTAGGGTCATAGAGCAAAGAACAGGTGGATAAGAACTTTGACGCTGTTAACGCTGGAGACCAACCACTGAGATTGCAGGGTATTGAGGTAGCTGCTGCCATTGCTGTATGTTTTGGTTGTGAAAGCAACCTTTGGTGGCTTGAAAGAGTAACCTGTAGGAAAGTGAATGGTCAGGAAGAAAATACCTCCTTGGTAAGGACTGTCATTCAGATAGTCCTCAGAATAAATCATCACCCAGAGCCCCACTGAACCCTAACCAGGAGGATCCTTCTAGTAATTAAGTCGATTAACTCCTGCTCTACTCAGCCACTGGTGACACCACATAAGAGTGAACCACTCCTTCCTGGGGAGCCCAAAGTTTCCTAATGCCCATCTAATTCGACTGCATCAGCGACAACAGGCAGGAGCTCTACACAGGTTTGATGCAGGAACAAACAAGTGAGGGACACAGGTTCTGACAACGGGAGATGCGTTTTAGGGGTTTCTGCCTCCTGCCCCAGCAGCCATAAAGGGGATTTCTTCCACTGACCCCAGAGAAAGCTCAAGGGCCTACAATGCAATTGTGAAATAAGGATTTCTAGTTTAGTAAGTGATCCATAAAATGTGGCATCTCCAGTCCCAGCGTCAAAGCATAGGAAACAAGCCACTGAGTCATACATGGCACAGCAAGTTCCCCGCTTTCCGAAGAACTATGTCTCCGGCCTTTCTTCTTCCATTCGGTAATACATTCTGTAACATTAACTGTGTGGCAGATATTGTGCTATACCCTAGGAGAACAAGGATGAAAAGACGAGATGGCCCTGGATGTCATGGAACTTATATTCTAAGGTGAGGGGCACATTTTCCCACTGAAATGTAAAAGAATGTGGGACACAGACACCCAACACCATCACACAGGGGGCTCATGCTCCCCTTCAGGTCTTTGACTAATAAAACTGAATGTGAGCACCATGTCCTTTTGTAAAGAGGGCTATGGCGGGACCATGCTTTAAGCATCCAGTCTTCCTGATAATGAAAACATGAAGATTCTATACCCCATCCCAAAGGCCTATCTTTCCGAATCAGCATCCTAGGAGCCCTCCCTAGGAAGAAAAGTTGAGTCTCCCATCCTGGTCCACGAAGAAGTTGATCCACTTATAATAAGACGGTATGTCATATTGGCTCAAAGCAATGGCTTTTAGAGCCAGGCAGCTTGACTTTACCATTTATTCTGTGCCTCAGTTTCCCCATGTGTAAAATGAAGATGATAATTCAGACTCTCCAGAGTTTCTAAACACGCTGAAAGAGATCCTGTATTTAAAGCACTTGCACCATGCCTGGTATATAAGACTCTCAGCAAATTTTGCTGGCTTCCCTTCCATCCTGGGCTGACTCTCTCTTCTCCCACCGCCTGACCTGGACCCCATGTGATCCTCTGGGGCACTGGTCCCCAACTTCTTTGGCATTAGGGACTGGTTTCGTGGAAGACAGAGCGACAGGAGGTGGGGCTCAGCCGAGTTTTGCTCGCAGACCTCTTCCCAACATGCCACAGACCTACTCCGGTCCACAGTCAGAGCATTGGGGCCCCAGCTCTAGCATACCCCACACAGGTTTCCTTCCCCTACTAAGCTAGCACTTGTTTCACCCAAGTTTGCCTATTCCCCTAGTTTCTGTCCTCAGATAACCATCAGAACCTGATGGGTCCTTAGGGTCCCAGGTCTGTGACCCCTCATCACTTACCTACAGACCCCAAAAGAGGATTCAGGTTGTATGGAAGTCTGATAAGGGAATATTGGGGATAAAGAGACATTCAAAGCCCCCCAGGAACAGAGTCATCTATCCGACAAGTATAACAGGACAGCCCTTTAGCAATAAAACTACAACTCAAAATCCTTCCACTGACAGGCCAAGTGATCAATTTCCCTGAATCCCCTCTCTCTCCTATCCTCCTTCTTCCAAGACAGCACTCAAGGGTGGATGAGTTGCTTGTTTGTACAGTAGTGTCTCCCAGTTTTATAGCAAATTAAACATGCACACATTATAAACAAACAATAGATGTCTCTAGAGTAAATATACAGCTTTTAGGCCCCTCATAAATTCTTCAAGAGGAGCTCTGAACCATTTATAACCTCAATACAATTTTGAATGAGTTACAGCCCTGTGCAGGATTTCAAGAAGGAGACTGCTCACTTAGTGGGGTTTAGAGTGAGACTCTCCACTCTCTCATGTTGCTGCAAAGTTATTCAGGGTTGGAGCATGGTGAAATTCCAGTCCCCATCTTTCTCTCAATGCCTTTGGATTTCTTGTAAGATTCTCTTTCTCCAACAAGCTCAGAATTCCACCCTGCTCACCAAGTGCCAGAATTCTGGGCCTGAGGAAATTGTATCTACTCACCTGCCCTTAGTTCCTTAAAGTCTGATGTGGTTAGACCAAGACCAAGAGAGGGGGAGAACCTTAGCAGTTGGCAACAGAACCAAGATTAGAACACAGATCTGACTCCCAGCCCAGGGCTCTCCCTCACTTAAGTTAAAGGGCTTGGAACATTCAAGACCCTGGACGACCAAGTGCTGTAAAGAGCAGGAGATCAGAGAAAGGAGCTAAGGGTAGCTGTGGCAGATGGAGTCAGAAAGCCAAAACCAAAATCAGGATCACAATAGAAGGGGCAGAATGGGACCAGTGTGTGGCCAGATTCTCATTCCTGGGGACACACAGGAGACATGGGCATGTAGGACTGGTCCCAAGCAGGGGGAGGGAGAGGAAGCACAGAGATTGCCAGTACTGAATCTGGGGACAAATTTGCCCTTAGGACATTCCTCTTTTCCATACGATAGGTTTAGTGCATTTTAGGAATCTCTGCCTCACAACCAACTCTTTGTTCTGTGCTTTAGAGTAATATAACAGGGGCACCATTCAAGCAGGTCCCAGGCTCAAGCAGTTGATTTCCATCTCAGGAGACTCCGGGGAAATGCCCCACTGCACACAACAAATGGAATCTTGGGGCCTTCAGTAGACTTCCTATGACCCTGACAGGGACTGTCTCCCGCAGAAGTAGGTGCTTGAATATTAGCTCTTGCCCAACCACATTCAGATGAAGAAACTAGGCTCAGAGAGGCCAGCTTACAGAAAGTGACACAGCTGGAGTCCAGAAGACTCCTTATTTAACTCTGTCCTACAGATTCCCCTTCCAGTGCTCTTCCACGCCACCAAGCCTCCTCCTAAACTTCCTAAACTTCTTGCCTTCCTAGGCAATGATGTTGTAGGGGTACAATGTTTTCTTCATTCAACTTTATCTTTTGAGAATGTTGTCAGTGTCATGATACCCGTTGAGATTATTGTCAAAACTAGAAGACCTCTCTCCCTCCCTCCTTCCCGTCCTTCCTTCCTTCCTTCCTTCCTTCCTTCCTTCCTTCCTTCGTTCCTTCCATCGTTCCCTCTTTTTCTCTCTCTCTTTCTCAGGCATAGAGCCTAGGGAAGGGTGACAGAAAACGGACAGTAATAGAGAGTGGCAGGTCAAAGTGAGCCAGTGATGTTTCCATGCATCATGATTCCCTAGCCCTTCTCCTGCTTCCTGTGGGATTATCTCATGCAGAAGGTAGGAAGTACCATAAAGATAGCTACTCTTTCTCTTCATCCTCTCCCTGGGTATCCCCATTTGACTCTAGACAGTTAACACTATCTTTCTGAAAGGAAGTAATGTGTAATACTGAAAGGGCGAAAATAAAAATAAAACAAAGGTTATAAATGTCCAATAAGAAGAGAAAATGACAAAAATCATGTTGCAATCATTAGCTAGGGTACTATGTAGCCTTTATAAGTGACATTTCTGAAGTTTACAACATGGGAAAATGCAGTATGCAGAGTCTTTAGTAAAGAATGATCACATCTACATGAGAACAACTACAAGAGAACAAGGAAAAGGCTGAATAGAAGTGTAACTAAATACTAACCATGGACTGTCTGAGTAGTAAGACTATGAGACACAGTCATGGACTGAATGTTTATGCCCCCCCCACCCCGCCAAAATCCATATGTTGAGATCCTAATCCCCTAGGTGATGCTGACAGCAGGTGGAACCTTTGCAAAGTGATTAGGTCACGAGAGTAAAGCTGTCGGGAATGGGGTTAGTGTCCTTATTAAAGAGACCCCAGAGGCCTTTCTCACCCTTTCTGCCAGGTGAGGACAGAGCCGGTCTATGAATCAGGAAACAGGCTCTCACCAGACCCCAAATCAACTGATGCCTTGGTCTTGGATTTTCCTGGCTTCACAACTGTGAGAGATCAGTGTTTGTTGTTTAACTCACCCTGTTGATGGTCTTCTGTTATAGCAGCTCAGTCATGTTTTTCTCTAGTTTTCTATTTTTTACAGTGAATATAAAATTTATAACAGAAAAAAGTAAACATTTTAAAAGTGTCTTTCCAAATGGTTCCAAAACTTCAGCAAAGATAGGGTGTAGTGGTTAAGACTGAAACTCAAGTAGACTTGTTTGAATAGAGTTAACTATTGTTTTATCCTTCCGGACTTCCATTTCCTCTTTTGTACAGTTTGGATAAAAATAATGCCTCCTTCTCACTGCCATTTTTAGAATTAAATGGGATGAAGTATGAAAAGCCCTTTCCCAACACCAAGCACATAATAGGTACTTCATAAGTTAGCAATTTTTACTATTGTCCTTGTTGTTATTGTTGCTAAATCCAGCTGTTGGTGGCCAAGGGTGCACACGGGATCAAGAACAACCTGGGTCCTCCCTCTGGGCGGACTGAGCCCAAGGATACTAAATGAGGTTGACAGCGCTAGAGAAACTTTGAGCTTTTCAATTCCTAAAGGGCTCCCATCTGGTCTGCAGTGAAAGAAAGTTCACTTGCAAAGGACATTGATCAGTTAGCTGAGCCACCATTCAGCTTCGCTGTGAGTTTTTCTAGCTCTAGACCTTCTCAGGCAGAATTGCACATTCTGGGAGGTTCACTGTGTATAAATTTTCCCAAGGAGAAAGACTCCCAAGTTATTTTCAGGATTCGTGTGTGTTCTTTTGATTAAAACCTAACTTCTTGCATTATAAGGAGTGTTCCTACTGCCACAAGCATCCATCAATAAATGATGAGAGATTGGACAGGATAATAATAGAATTCCAAGTTACAATTGAGTTTCTCTGAAGAACATGACTATTTCAAGTCCTAGAAGTTCTTTTAGCTTCTTGGTACTGAAGATATGTGACTGGGAAATATTGGTAATTTTTTCCAAACTGACAGATTTCCTTAAGATAAATGAATAGATGCCCTTCACTTCAGGTCCATAAAATCTTATCTGACCAGATTCTAGCCCATTACATCTCTGGTCTGAGAATCGTATTGTTCATTTACAGACAGTCTGGGTTTATTAGGTGCATAGAAGGCACTCTGTGGGGAGGACCCTTCTTGCAGCTTACAGACCTTAAATTGAAACTGGCATCCATTGTGAAGATGAATCAGAGGATTACTACCAATAAAGCACCTTAGCAGTACCTGCGGGGGCCTATGGGACTGAAAGTTACTGTTTGCAAGATATGTTGCCATACCGCTGGTTTAAAATAACTAGGAGTCCACTGAGCCCAGTGCATTCTGCCATAGCTTAAACTTAATGATGACAGGCTCAGTCCAAATTAGCATGCCTTCCTTCAGAGGGATCCAGAACACTTTGTGCATGTGCCCATCAGTGGCATTCTAACCATCATTAGGCTGACCAGTCGCTGTTGGGAGACTGAGGGTGCCCAGCACCGAAAAACAAGAACTGGACATAGCAACTCCTTGTTTTGTTTCCATGTGACATTGTCTCCTGATACATACTCCCGCACTTCTACCCATTTCCAGTGCTAGTGGAATAAATGTTAATAGAGAGTAAAATCCATATTATGGAGTGCAGGTTTTAATGAATACAGAAATGTATTTCTCCCCCACCCCATTTATCCTCTGTCTTTTGGCAATAAAATTTGACTGTATCTGAAGGAGATTTTCATAGTTCTATAAAGAAAAGCAGCTTATAGCATGAAAAGCTTATGGCTTTTAAGAGAAAAAAGAAAAACTGAAGCTGGAGGTGGTTAAAAAATATTTCCCCTATCCCTTACATAAAATGAACTCTCCTATCCATGCCCAGGGTCTTTGAGATTTGTAGCAGAAAATCTTCCTAGTATCTGACAATTCCATTTCCATAGTGACTGGCACATTTCAGATGCACAGTGTATGGCTTTCTTCTAGATTTTTCCCCAGCGTTATCATTATTATTGCCATCACTGTTAGGTTAAGTGCTAGTTTTGCCTAAAGGAACAAACTATCAAAAAAACTCGCAGCCTACAAGACTCTCCCTAAGTTATTAGTACACCTATGATGGCTCTCATATTATCATTTTTGTATTATCATTTCTATCAGGTTAGGACTCCAGAAATCTGAAGAACCCCCTTCACCTTTGTGAATAGAAAAATATTCCCAAACTGCATAGATTTTCCCCAGACAAGTGAAAATATTATTACCTGGAGAATTCACATCCCAGTGTTGCTTTCACCTGAACTGACAAGAAGATTTCATTCTACGTTGGCTTCATTCTGCCCTCCAGCTGTGAGAAATTCTACCATACTGGACAGGAGACGTTGACACAAGGCACGGTGGGCCTGCCAGCAGGAGGAGAGTACTATTGTGGGCAATACTGCGACCTCCTGAAGGCAGGGACTAAGGGCTTACTTGTTCTCTATCCTCTAAGCACCTAGCCAAAGCTCCTTGGATCCTTCTCAACCGAAAAGGTTAACTGCGGCAAGAGCAACCAGGTGGTCCAAGACTCAGGGTCTGACAGGTGTAGTTTATGCTGCACTGACATAGGCAGGATTGTTTAGCCGTAAGGGGTAGGGGAGGGAGTGGACGTGGTGATGGGTGGTGAGTAAGGGAGAGAGCGGAGGGGGTGGCGGTGTCCCGAAGTGGAAGAACTTGGTATTGGAGGAGATGCCTTCAGACAGGTGATGGCAATTCTAGTGACCCATCGGTTCCTAGCAGGACCTCAGTTAGTAACATGAGAAGGGTCATTTCAAGAAGGAGATTTCAGCACCCCTATACCACCATCACCAAAAGGGAAGGGGAAAAACTGAACTTGGTTTAAGTCCCAACCTCAGAGACAGAGTTTAAGCTGGGCCCCAGTTCCGGAGAAAGAGATGATAATACAAGGCTAGATATTCACGTGACTACAGAGGCTGAGACAAATGCCCAGTCTGGCAAAGTCTAATACCGAATCACCAAGTACCAGCATTGGGTAGCTCCTCAAACAAGCAGAATTCACGCTTGATCCTCAAACATCAAGTCTGTGACTTAATTCCAGGTGCCCTGCCCCTCCCTGATGGGTGCCAGGCTCCTAACCTAAGCTTCGTCTTAGGAATGCCTGGGAGATTTATGAGGTTCCGGACCCACAGGTAATAGGAGCTGAGCAAGGCCAAGACATAAGCAGGGGAAATCTGCAGCCCCCCCACCCCCGGCTGGTTTCTACTGAGGGTTCAGAAACATGGTAGGTCAGACTTGAATTGAACCAGAGCCACATATTCTGGCGGAATTATTTGATCTTGGCTTGATTAGTTTTCTTTGTTATTTGAAGGAAAAGAGCAGGTTGCGCAATATCTTTTCTCTAGGCAGCAAATTGAAGTTCTTGACTCCTTGAGTATCTGGCACAGGGCTGGGAAGGTTGGTGAGTAGGTTGGACGTGTCTTGTTTTGGGGAATCTTGCCCATTGTTGGCTATGCTCCCTCAGTGTAGCCAGGCAACTAGATGATTTTCTCAAGACTGTAAAGGCAGGAAAGCTCGTCAGGTTCCATAAATTAGTTCTCTGGGAGAAGGTATGCTAGTGGCTTCTAGGAGTTGGTGAGGAGAGATAGGAGGAAAGGAAGCACTCACAATGACCACAGCACAGAGAGCAGGGAAGAAGAAAGCAGACTTGTTCATTCAAGAGCCCAGGTGTCCAGGATTAATGATGAATGTGCCTCTTGTGGTCAACTGGGTTCTAAAAGAGGGACAGAGACTCTCTATCTTTCCTTTCACCCACCATCATCCAACTCTGAGTTTTTAAAGATAGTATTCTATACTCCTTGTATAGTCAGAGTTCAATCAGAAAAAAAGAAACTCCTCTAGGTTTTCCAAATAGGGAGGGTTTGAGTATAGGGAATTGGACACATGCACAGCCATTGAAAGGACTTGAGGGACAAAGATCAGGGTAGCAGCTGGTGAAATTCACAAAATCATAAAGTAACCAGGGCGGGGAAGTGGTTGCTGACAATCTCTGCTGCCCACGGTTCAAAGTAAGTGATAAGAGAAGTTGCGCAAAGGTGCTGCACACCTCAGGAATTGCAGAGAAGCTACGATCTCAGTTCCTCCAGCAAGTGATTCACAGGAACTCACCTGGAGGCTTCTGCAAACCTCTCTTTTACCCCCTTCCCACCTGTCACACTTGTGCCAAGGAATAATGGCTTCTCCTGCTCTGCCACACTTCAACTTGTACATGAGTTTACAGAATCTGACACAGAACCATCCTGGAGAGAAATCCTGGGAAATGTACTTGCAGACTTCTCTGTTATGATGATGTAATGATGAAGATAATGTAGAAGCAGACAAAGGAGATACAGAGTTAACAATAGACAATCTGGCACCCCCAATGAGGAGGGCTTTGCCAGTTCTTTAATCCTTGGCCTGTGACTGGTAGACCTGAAGTGTGTTAGTGGTTCTATTTTAGGTCTATCTCCTTCCACAGGTTTGCACTGAGTGCTTGAAAAGGATAGAGATTTCTAGACTCTACTCACTCATTCCCTGAACATTTGCTGAGCTCTTATTATGAGGCAGGTGCTGGTCTAGGTGCTGGGGATACACTGGTGAACAAGATAAACAAGGGCCCTGCTCTCGGCAGCTGGATGCTAGTCAAAGAATGCAAGGCAGTAATAAAGCGAACAAACTGAACAAGGTAATTTCTTTTTCCTAACAGCTTTATTGAGGTATATTTTACATATCATAAAATTCACCCATTTTAAGCTTGCAATTCAATGACTTAGTAGATTTACTGAGTGGTACAACAATAACCATAAATCAGTTTTAGAAGATTTTTTTTCATCACCACAGTAAAATCCCTCATGCCCACTTACAGTTAATCCCAGTTCCCACCCCCAGCCCCAAGCCACCACGAATCTCTGTCTGTGTGCATTTACCCTTTCTGAACATTTCACGTAAATAGAATCATACCAATCATTTCAATGTGATCTAAATATGGCTTAAATAAATGATTTTAATGTAATAGAGTAACTGGAGCAGAAGAGGGGTTCACCTTAATTTTGAGTGGTAGGAGAAGGCCTTCTTGGAAAAAAGCTAACATGTAGCCTGAGATGCCTATATATGACATGAATATATATTTTCACATATATCAGGTATGTATTGTCAAGAGCAGGAGGTAGAAACCATGTACATTGGCATAAAATACACTAAATACATTAAAATACACCAATCTGCTAGAATTGTGGTTTGGAGATGAGGTGAGGGCTACATTACCCTCACAATAATTACCTTATGGCAACAGTCATGCCCGAGGAGGGTGTGCTGTGGAGAAGTGTAGGCTTTTAGAAAGGCACATTCTGGTGGAGGGAACTAGGACTGAGGATGGGAGACAAGGAAGAAAGGCATCAAGAGCTCTGTTTTCTCGCTAAAGAACAGAGTATTCAGATGCCAGAGACAAACAGCGGCCAGCACCAACCAGAATACTCAAACGTAAGAGGAGACGCAACCAAACACAGCACCTTCCTCTCTCCGCTCCTACTCCAGGAGCTAAGCCAGGGCGCGACAAGCTTTCAGCCTTCGGAGCCATACGGAGAGGCAAGGGTTAAGACTTGGGAATCAGTTTCTCTGACCCCAGTTCCCTTGCATTCCCTTGCAATGTGATTTGAGTTGCTGTTTCCTCATCTGCAAAAAGGGAAAACAAATTCTTATCTTATCAGGCCATTTTGATTTAAGTGATCTTCCCACTGCTTAACACAACTGTAAGACCTCAATAAATGATGTGATTTATTTTTTTGAAGGGAGGATCAGCAGACCCAAAACCCAAGTAGAAGAGGCAACCTGAGGTTATACAAAGTCTGTCCAGAAGGTACCCAGCCATGTAGCATGAAAAATAGAGACATTTATTGAAGAAGATACAAGAAACATTGCACATAGGACAATGTTGTCTTAGTCCCCTTCAAAGTAGGCACCTTGGGACCTCAAATAGTTCCCCCAATTGCTATCAGCTGCCCCATCATATTTTCCTGACTCTTACCAATGGTCTGAAATCTCTTCCCTTTCAACGGTAACTTTGGTTTTGGAAAAAGGCAAAAGTTGCAGGGTGCCAAATCTCAGCAGGGCTGAGTCACCTGGATGATTTGATGTTTCACCAAAAAACTCTGCGTGAGAGGTGATACATGAGCGAGTGCATTGTTGTGATGAAGCTGCCAATCACCACTTGCCCATAGCTGTGGCCTTCTGAGTCACCCTAATGAACAGTTTCCGCGGATGGATGTTCAAGCTTAATGCAAAATTTGATGTAGATTCATTGCTCTAGTTGCTCAGTCATTTTGAATGCAATGGCCACACAGTACACATGCTCACTCAATAGTGGCTACCGCCCCCAATGACTGGTACAGTGAGGTCATCATTGTTCATACATGTGCATTCCAGTCCACTCTCCTTGGCTGCCAGATTACATCATTGTCACATTCCTGTTATATTAACAGTGGCTGGGCTTTTTCTGGACAGGTCTCGTATACTATTTGTTACACCAATTTTTGACTAATTTAACTGCTTTGCCTGCCACGCTTACATAAAAAGACAGGTGCCAGTGCTGCTACCAGGTTGAATTAAGTAAAACGACTTGTCTCTCAGAAGAAGCCAGGGACAGCTAAGACTGAACCGATTCTGCCAATATAGGAGTTTGAGAGTGCAAGGCAACCATTAGGTTGAGAACCCCACTGCACCTCGGGAGTGCACTAACATCTTGGGGCATCTATTGAATATCTACTGAGATGGAATGGGCTTGGAGCCATCTTATCTTAAGTGTAAGAGACCCAAATGATAAAAAGGTTAGAGCAGCTATTATTATTATTTGTTATTATCATTCTCCCACCTCTGCCCAGTTTGGCAGATGGGTAAGCTAACCAATAAGAGCTAGGCAGACAAGCAGATGGAAAGTTCAAAGAGCTGTGGGTCATGAAAAGGTGAAATATGAAGTTGGGGGAGAGGGGCAGTAAAAACCAAGAGGTCCCGTGACCTGGGGAATCTGGGGCATGGTCATCATCAGCACATTACCACCATCTCCCAGATTCCCTTTCAGAGCCTTTTATAAAAACAGAGATTAAAAACTCTAAAGGGACTGTCCTTAGCTAGTACAACCCATTAGCAGGATGAAAATAGTACCTACAGTTTCTGTATGGGTCACTGCTCGTACAGCTTCATCTCAGAATTCTGATCAGCAAACTATTCAAATGAAATGCAAGGAAATATCCATCACTTAGCCCCAGGGCTTTTAAAAGGTGATATTAATTAGTACTGACTAATGAAAAACCAGCCACCAAATATCTTTCTCCTCCATCTTCCAAAGGGGCTGATTTTACTTCTCCAGATCTGGAGAAAAGACTTTTGAGGAGCCCTGCTGTGTTAAGATTGTACCCACCTGAGCCTGGCCCTGAAGGAAAGTAGCACTGTCCTTCTCTGAGAAGGGAGATAATTAGAAGGTGTTCCAAGACTAGTAGACACAGAATGATGTGTTATCCACTTTCAAGAGCAAAGCCGCAGCAGTCATCATAACCAGGTTTAAATCCTTGTCCTGACATTTACGCAAGTGACTTAATCTCTCTGTACCTCAGTTTCTTTCTCTGTAAAGTGGGACTGATAGCAGCTCCTATGTTGTAAGGCCATAATGAGAATTGAGAGAGATAATTTATGCAAAGCACTTTGTAGAGTATCACATTGTCAATGCAAAAAATGTTTTTTTATTCTTATTACTATTCATATATTCAAACATAATTGATTGCCACGCACTGTGCTGGGAGCTGGGGTATGGGTGCACTTGGTGCGGTGGTTTTGGAAGAATAAACACCTGAGTTTTGATTCTGGCTCTGCCTTTATTAGTTGTTTCAACTTACTCAAATTCCTCATTCCTTCTTGAGCCTCAGTTTCCTCACCCAGAAAATGGAAGTGACAGTACAGATCCCAGTATTGTTATGAGGAGTAAATAGAATAATATCTTTGAAAAGCATATGGAAGGCTGGAGAGGAAATGTTAGTCATTTGTGGATTACCTGGGCATTTCACTTCTTTTCCTTTCCTCATTGGTCCACTCCTTTCGGATCGATTATCTTTTCTATTTTGGTGCCAACCAGAAATGAGAGGAGGGGAGGAGGGCAAACTGACATAAATCTTAGTCCACTTTATCAGATATTGTTAATCTTATAGTACTTCTGATAAGAGAATACGGTGAAGATATGATTATACAAGTTCATACACAGGACCTGGGGAGGTAATATATTTCCACTTTCCAGGATAAATATGGATTTATATGAAAAAGTCAGGTTTTAGAATCAGATTTGTGCTTCAACTCTTAGAAAATCCGTATTCCATTCCCTTTATACCTGTGTGACCATGGGTGAATTACTTAACCTCTCTGAGCCTCAATTGCTTCTACAAAATAAGAGTAAGTACACCTAACATTTAGAGTTGTTAGGTTTAAATATAAAATAGGTGAAACAGTATTTGGACAGAGAAGGTGCTTGGTAAGTTGTAGCATTCTAAATTAAATGTTTATTTTAAGTCTTCCAAGACCTTACTATGGTAATGACTTTTTAGCACTACCAAGATATTTTTATGAAATACAGTAAAGTCCTAACCAGCCAACAGACTCAAATGCAACATCTCATTATCCTCTCCTTCCTTTCAGACCCATGTTTCTTGCCTCCTCAGACATCGCATTGTAATTCATCAAATCACTAGATCACACACAATAGCTCTTCGTGGCATCTCCCAGCCTTCTTGCTTTCGAAGTAGCAGTTTTGTCCTTCACAGCTGTGTGTATCTACAGGATTAATAACTCTCCAGAATGAGTGTTCTGTCAGTAAAGGTGTGCTGCATGTACCGTGTGCAAACAAGCACTCTGCCAGGCACCCGGGATAGGGAAGTGTGGAATGGACAGTCCCTGACCCTCGAGGGAGACAGACCCGTTCACATCAGCTGTGCCCTGGACCAGGGCTCTGATAGCATAATACCTGAAGCTCTGTGAGAATCAACATTGTACAGCCATAGAAAGTGACCTTTAGGCTGGGCCTTGGAGGATGCAGAAGAGTTTGACGGTTTGTCAAGGGAGTGAAAGGAGTGATGTGTGTAAAGGCATGGAGAAACAAATGAAGAGTTTGGCTTGACTGAAACATGTGGTTGGAGAAGAGATTGGAGAAGCAGTATAGGAAAAGATGATAAAGATCTGAGCTAGAGCAGTGGCGCTGAAGGTAAAGAAGAAGAAAAAGATATGAGATGCTTCTGAGGTTGCATCATCAGTTTTAAGCAACCAAAAGACATCAGTAGAGGGATGAGCACCCAAGAGATCTCTCAGGTGTTCGGCCTGGACGACTGAGTGGTTGGTGGTTCCGCTGATTGATGTGGAGTAGGAAGAACAGGTGGGGGGCAAAAGTTTTCAGCTAAGTCTTGCATATGTTGAATTTAAGATGCATGTGGAGACCCTCCCAGGACAAGGCAGGTTCCCAGACAGAAATGTTTCCAAAGCGTGGCTCTTCCGGAGCTTGGGGGACCGTGCTGGTTGGAATGTACATCCTTCTCTCTGATAACGGCCATGTCCAGTAGACCTATAGGTATGTCTGCACTAGACAGAGGGTTTGAGAAGTCATTGCCATGAATACAATTGCTAATGTTAGAGGTGGGAAAGGCACTCCTTGTCTCCCACTTCCCCCAGCAGAGGGAGGAGGTTGGTGTACAGCTACTGGATTGACTCTTGGCAAAGCTCTCCTCCCCACCCACCTCAGCATTCTATCATGTTCATATCTTTCTTGCTTTCATCTCCTTTTGCTCCTCCTTTGCAGATCCTAGCGAATGCTTAATGAATCCTGGCTTAGCGAATAGGCTAAAACTTCCACTTAGAAGACAAGCCCTTGCTTTTATCTTCCTCTGTGGATTTGGTTCTGCTAGAATCAAAGTAACATTAGCACAATTTGTTTGGATTAGCATGAAGACTTCTAATCCACTCCTTTGCAATATTCCATATTTTAATAACTTTAATAATTACTGCTTCCTTTTTCTAATTAAGAGCTTAGAGATAGAGACCTTGGAAAGGGACCAAAATGGTGGCATTTGGTGTTGTGGAGGATGGGAAGAACTGTTTGCATAGTGGAATCAATATTCAGAGCCAGCTAAGAAGCACCTGGATTTCAATTCTGCAGGCATTTTTTGTGTTCCGCTGTGGACAAGCTTAAAGATTCAGATGCAGCAGGAGATCCCCCCACCCTCTTTGCCCAGGCTGCACCGTGACAATAGCATGTTTTCCATAGCAATGTCCTCCTAGTAATGTGCCCAGGTATCCCTAGAGCTTAGGAAAAATCCAGACCTCCTTGGTTCTACCTCACTGACCCGGTTTCACAGAAGGGCACTGGTGTCTGAGCAGAAGTTCTTTGGGTGAGTTGCCTTCAAACCACAAAAGTGGCTTCAAGTCCTCAGTTTCAGTAGCAGCTCTGCCTTTTAGGGTGTGTCCTCTCCACCGGAAGCTAACCTCAAGGGCCCAGCAGGACCCTCAGGCTAACATTTTCTCCTTCTCCAGGCACGGCATGGGTTGGAAGCCATGACAGCAGAAAGCTCTGTCCTCTGGGCATGGGGGGAGCCTGCAGGCTTGGCAACGGAGACCCTCCGGGGGGGCAAATACTATCCATGCTAGCAAAGCCCCCCCCCACCTTAAGAGCGGGCTGGAGCTCAGAGGCAAAGATGGGTCTTCTGCTCCCATGTCAACCTGGCCCAGACACAGTCCTCGCACAGCATGTCTTTCTGTTTGAAGCCCAGCTCAGGAATGAGCTGGTCTGGGATGGGTTCTGGGGTCCCCTACCTCTTGGGCCACGAATCATCATCCTCTTACCTCTTGGGGCTTGTCTTCCAGAACTGAGCAGCCTTTATTTTGAATCCTCACACATAGGATTTTGTTATGCCCTTTTTCCTCAATCATACAACCCCTCTTCTTTTAAGAAAATCTATTTTTAGTGATTCCAAGGGTCCTTGCCTTTCTCAGCGAGACCCTCCAAAGGGTTTCACTGCCACCCTTCTAAGGAAGGCCAGCCTCAGGGAGTCATGGGTGACTTTCTGCATCCCTGCCACTAAAGAAGAGAAAAGATGCATACATTCAATCTCTAGTAGACCACGCCTCTGATAGGGACTCCAAACCCCAGAGGTAAGTCTGATGTCAGCTTTGCCTCAAAAAATAGCATGGTCTGTTGGGGGAATCTGATATGGACAATAACACTCTTAAAAGACAGAGCAGACTAAGTGCTAAATACAAGTTCAAAAAAACCCTTAATTCTGACTCAGTGGATTAGGGAGAGTTTCTCAGAGGAGGTATTTGATCTGGTTCTCTGAGGATAAGAAGGGTTTAATAGATGGATAATAAGAGAGGTGGCATTCCAGGGTAGGGGTACAAAATGAGCCAGCCAGAGAAGCTCAAAAAGGCAAGGTTTTATGATTGAAAAATAAATTTTAATTTTTTTTTTAAGGAAATGCAAGTTTTATTAAGGGAACAGTGAGAGATCTGGTATTAAGAAAGAGCACACCGGGTAGGATAGGGCACGAAGCTGAAATGTGTAATGACATCCCACTGCAAGGCCTTGAGCACTGCTGTAAGGAGCTGGGTCTTCCTTCTGGAGGGGTTGGGAAAGCAGCATGGCCAGTTTCTCAAGAGAGGAGTAATCCAAACCTTCTTCAGATGAATGAGCTTAGGGACAATCACTGCTTGTCCATGTGAAGAATGGAGAAATTAACAACAGGCCACCAGCTTGGAAGCTATTGCTACCTGCCCAGAAGTGAGACACAAAACCAGGGTAAAGACAGTAGGAAGCCAAAGGAAAGACGGCTCAGAGAAAACCAGTAGGAATCTGCAACTGAGTAGCTAAGCTATCACTGTCTGGGTATACGTCTGATCTCCTCACCAAAATGTAAGACACTTGAGAGCAAGAGCCATGTCTTATTCACCTTTGTGTCCTTGGAGTTTAACCCAGGTGGCTCTCATCAAAGAAATCTTAATCTGGAGGCTTTAGGTGGGCCTCAAGGGAGGCTGTAACACAAAAAAATGGTTAAAAACAACTACTCTAGCATCACCTTCATAAATGTTTCTGACTCTCAGTTTCTGTTTTCTTTCCTTCTCTAGTACCAACTTCCTATTTAAAAAATAAAAGACAAGATCCAAAACATTAAATGGATCCAGTAAAGATTACATTTTATTTGTAGTAAAAACTCAACATATAAATTCAACTATGAGTCTAAGGTATTCTGAAACTCTGAAAGATACTTTCCCTGCCCATACCTGACCTCATTCTCTGATAATGCACACCTTTTCAGACTCTACTTGCTAACAGCTGATGCTTCTATGAGGCAGTAAATCCATTTTAATTTGGACTTAAGCTTCTGTAGCAAGTGCTTTTGAAGAAGCATCTTCCTGACAATGCCAACTTGCACCTTTCAGTTACAGCCAGGTAATTACGATGGGGCTCTCACCTGCTGCCCATTCCATTTCTCTATGGGTGGCGGGGACAGATGTGGCATTTCTGGGCAACTGACAATTTCACTAAACACTGAAAGAGATCACATTGTCCAAACCCAGACTAAAGGGGTTTGTGCCACTCGTACCTGCCAGAGCAGTCAGGGACTCCTAGCTTAAATGCCAAACTACTAACTTTTCTGTGATATCCCAGCAGTTTATGGGAACTACACTACAGTATTTAAAAGTAGGACTGGACTGGAGGGTCTGAAACACATGTTCCTAAGGGAGGAAGAAACCCCTCTGACCTCAAAAAATACGCAGTCTCATTGAAGAGATAAGATATACACAAAGAAAAAAGGAAGTGTACCTCAGTGCAAGGTTAATTATTAAGATAAGGGAAAGAGAGGTTATAGGGATTCAGACAGAAGAGGTGCTGCTATGCAAGGAAGTGCATGAAAGAAGGGGCTGAAAGAGGAGGCAAAGGGAAGGAACTAGCACGCTAGGCACCACACACTCACATTTAGCCTCATTTCGTTTCCTCTGACACTTAGGGAGTACCTACTATGTGCCAGAGACTTGACCAAGTGATTTTATAGATACGGGATGGGGCAAAAGTAGGTTTATAGTTGTTCAAATGGTAAATTATACAATAATTAATAAATAATAACGCAAGAATAAACTCTGCATTTTGTGTACTCCCAACGCTAAAGCTACTTTTGCCCCACCTTGTATTCTCTGTTAATTCTCACAACTCTATATGAGGTAGGGATTATTATTATCCTCTCATGAATAAGAACTAAAACTCCAAAATACTAAACAACTTTCCTAGGACCCACGACTATGAAGTGGCTAAGCCAGGACTAAAACCCAGAGCTGTTTGACTCCAAATATTAAATTCTTTTCATACCACAGAGTGTTCCTAAATAGCTATTAGGATAATGTGGATGAACCTCAAAAACTTTATACTAAGTAAAAGAAGCCAGACAGAAAAGGTCACATATTGTGGGACTCCATTTATACGAATCATCCAGAATAGTAAATCTATTGAGACAGAAACCTAGCGGCTGCCAGAGACTAGAGGGAGAAGAGAATTTCAAGAGAATTCCCTCAGCATATTTGGGGGAGAGCAAGGTGCCTGAGTCAAGCGAAGCAGCAGAATAAGCCAACGTTTCCTTCTTGATTCCAGTGAAGATTTTGAATAAAGGGGTAGCTCTCCTCGGTTGAGGGTGAGAGTTCCCTGGCACAGACATCTGTGTTTATTAAACACAGTAGACGGAGCTGCCCAAGATGGTCCAAAATGCCTCTGAGAGTATTTATAAGGGGTAGATGCCACCCCTTCTATGGGTTCCCTAAATTCAAATAACACAAAACTCTGTTTGATCATTCTCAAATGACTCTACGGGCCCATAAAATATCATTTTTTGGTTGCTTAGGAGCGACTCTGAATCTCCGGGACTCTGAAACATATGGAGCAATCTCTTAGTGAGGGCGCCTAGCCAGCCAGCCAGCGTCCGATCTCAACTGTGCTTTGTCCTTGGCGTTGAGGGGGCAGAAATTCTCACAAAGGGTGTGAGGGGTCACTTGAGATATTTAATTTGGCTGTACTGCCTTTTATGTGGGCAGTTATAGGCAATATGAAAATGGGACTTACCAAGGCCTCAGAATGTTACCCCGGGCAAGGGCCCGTCATCCAAGCAGCAGTAACCCTGGACACAGGCCTAACCTTAGATGCAAGGGTGTCCAACTCGCGGCCCAACAGGCAGGCCCGGGATGGCTATGAATGCGGCCCAACACAAAATCATAAATTTACTTAAAACATTATGATATTATTTTGTGATTATGTGTCGCAGTGTATTTAATGTGTGGTCCAAGAGAACTCTTCTTCCAGTGTGGCCCAGAGACACCAAAAGGTTGGACAGGACACCCCTGAGAGCTTCATTCTCCTTGCAGACTCTTTGGGAAATATTTGCCTTCACTTCAAGCTACTCTCAGAGTGTCTGTGCTGTTGACACTGGCTGCTGTTTACTTGGAGTTTCACATAGCAAACGGACCCTTTAAAACACCTGTGGCCTTTCTGGAAGCAAGAAGGAGGTGGCAAGTATATGTGGGCTCTACTGTGTCTGGTCTACCTTCCTCATCTCTACAGTCCTCTCAGAGGGCTGTGAGGATGTGTTTACCCAGGTGGGCTTATAGCTCAGTTACATCCATGGCTTGGGCTCTGTTCCTGGAAGATGTTCACTGAAAGAGCCTGGGATGCAAGAATCAGATTCCAGCTGTCTGCCCATACCCATTATTGGGGTCACAGAGGTGCCCAGAAAAGTGTGCTTTCCTAGGGATAAGCTCAGAATTCTGTGTGAAGCCAACTATGATGCAGAAAGTCACAGTCTGTGTCGAGTCCAGTAAGCATTCTTTTGAGAGTCCAGTTCCATGCACATATATAATACCATCCTGGGCCTAGTGTGTGCCTGAGTCAGGGGCTCTATACAATGACTGCCCTGAGCCCAGTGAGGTACAATGTATGACAGTCTAGAAAAAGCCAATGAGATGACCACAGACATCCCAAACAGAATATCTGGTCAGAAGTTCTATGCTATGCTCAGCAAAATTCCCTTGAAGTGTTTTGAGCTGTGCCCAGTGAGAGGTCCAACATGATGCTAAGTATAATGCCTAGTGCCCAGCTAGTGCTCATTTGGTGACCTGCATGGAACCCAATGACTGGCCTTCAAAACCCAGAGAGTGACGCAACTAGGATGCTTCTCCCCTGCCCACCATCCCTGAACAATTCCCTGGGACTGCCCTTCTGGCCTCCGAATGACCCCACCCCACTGCCAGGCTCTCCACAGGCCCTTGGGGTCTTTAAAAAGCCACATAATATCATTTTACCAGGACAAGCAACTCGTTCCAAACCTGAACACAGCCAAGAAAATATAGAACCCCAAATACCAAGGTAACAAATTCTGTTTTGAGATTTTTTACATTGTTTTTAAAGTGACATACAATAAACATGCGTAAAACAAAACAATAACAAGCAAATAGTACAGAAATCTTTTTAAGTATAAAATGAAATGCCCTGTTGCCTCCCATCTCCCATCAATCCTTCTTTCTGGAATTAGCCACTATTCATTTGGTTTATGTCCTTTCAGACATGTCCTATGCTTTAGTCAAACATATTTATTATATGCATATAATTTTATGCACATAAAGGATAACACTGATTCATTCTTCTGAAGCATGCTTGTTTCATATAATGTAATGTGGCCACCTTTCCATGTCTGTACATGTGTGTTTACTTCATTGTCTTTGACTAATGTATTTTGCTCCAGACTACAGACGTGCTATTATGTATTTAACTAGCCTTCTGTTGGTGGCATTTAAATCATTTTCACTTTTTCACTGCCACAAACAACATGGCAATTAACATCCTTTAAATTTTGATAACACTGCAAAACTACCCTCCAAAAAGATGATAACAATCTCCACTTCTTAATGACAAACACAATACAAATCTTTCTGTTGTTTCTGAAAAACCATCAATCAACTCCACTTTAAAATTCCAGGAGGTAGGACGTTTACAATGTTTCAGGTTCAGAATGGGAGGGCCCATTCGCGTCAGGTGTGGGTGTAGCTCCCGTGTCTTGGAACCCAGTGAACTGGAACCCAGTCTTTGGTACTCTCTTCCAGCCCACGTGTCCGACATCCCCCAGCAGCCAGCAATAAAGACCTGTCCTCAGTGTAAGGAGGCAGGCTTGGCTCACATGGCCATCAGGTTCTGCAGAGCTTTCGCCGCTCACAGGCCCTTCTCTGGAGACCCCATGAGTGACGGGGCCTCCCTAAGTGAGCACAGAGCCAGGAACCACCTCTAACTCCCACGGAAGTCTTTCTGTCTGCCTGACAGGCTTCTGCCTGGTCCCTGGCTCTCCCTTCATTTCCCCACTTGGAATGGAGCGCAACTGACGAGGGCTCTACGCCTGTCTGCTTGCTTCTTGCTGCGCCCGCTCCCAGCCCTGTTTCCTCCAGCTCAGCCCTTCCTTGGCCCGAACATCTCCACCACTGATTGTCACGGTGGGAGTCGTGAGACGCGTACTGCCTCCCCACTTCTCTACTTGTTGTTTGGACTGAGTCAGAATTCAGCACATCCTCTGGACTAAGGGGTTTGGACAATTGACCACTCTGACTGTCAACAAAGTTGCCCAGGCCTCCCTCTACCAACCTGTGCTCCCCTTTCTCCTGCAGCGTCAGGGCTTCTCCTCACATTTCACTCATTCGTTTAATGAATATTCATTATATGCCAGGCACATTTTTCTATCAAATTGCAAAATTCCTGAAATAAATTTCATACACATCAAGCTCCACATTTCTATTGTAATATGGATGGCAAGTTATTGAAATTTTATGAATATATTACTATAGACTATATATAGTTCAGTCCTTTTCCTGAAAGAGGTGCACTCCCAGACAGTTACCATTACAGTACTCTATCCCATCCCAGTGATATTATATAATAACAGCCAACGTGTACCAGGTACTCAGCAAATATTGGTCTAATGTGTGCATGTGTTGATAATGCTCTCCACAACCACCCTATGAGATGAGTATTGTGCCATTGTCATCCCTATTTCATCGGTGAGGATCTGAGGCTAAATTTACTGAAGTTCACCCAAGCTATAATTAGCAGAGTGGGTATCCACACCCAGGTGTTTGCTATCAGAGCCTACCTTCTTAACCACTACAGCTTTCTGCCTCTCCGCAGTGGTTTTCTGTTAGACCCTTGGACAGAAGCCAAAAAATTCACCAGTGGTAGTTTTGGGGAAGCCTGAAAGATAAAAGGTCCGGGACCTAAAATGACAGTAACAGCTCTGAACTCTGGCAAATGGAAACCCTTAGCAGGTTCAGTGACCTACAGGCAACGAGCAGCCTTGTGTCCAGCATGTTCCAGGGATGTGATGAGAGAGACAGCAGGAGGCCAGTGCTGAGGACACAGCGCTCCCAATTCGGTCCTGCTGCTGGGAGTCCTGTTGATGAGAGGTGGCCGGGCAGGCTTTTTCTTCTTTCAGGCCCGGTCATCTCCACCCTTATCTCCATGGTGGTTAAGGGCTCGCTGTGAGAATTAGAGGCAAGGACTCTTGGGTCAGAGCATCAGAGTCTACTCAAATTGTGGCTCTACTATTTCATAGATGGGTGAGCATGGCATAAGTTGCTAAACATATCTGTGCCTCAATTTCCTGGTGCGTAATATGGCAGAAATACTAGCATCTTTCTCAGAGAATTGTGAGAATTTATATAATGAAATTCATATGAAGTATTTTTGAAGTGCCAATAAATGTGAACTATTTTAATATCATCCAAAAGGTGTGCTGACCATTTTGGAAGAGCTGCAGCAGCGAACAGAAACCACAACAAAAGCCTGTTCTTGTATAGCAGCTGTACAAGGTACATTCAGAGTGGGGAAAGAAACACTGATGTCATCCAGGTCATCCCCTGCTTTACAGGTGAAGAATGAGTTGCTTGAACAAGGTCACACATGAAGAGGAGAATAGTCCTGAATCTACTCTCTACCCAACACTGCCTTAGCTGGAAGAAATGATGAACTCTGCTGGTCGATCAAACTTATTTAGCAAATTGTTTAACAGATTTAAACCATTTATACAAAATCATGAGATTAATCATTTTTCATCAAACACAATCTGACGGAGTATGAAATAACCAATGGCAGGTCTGTCAAACCAACATCTTGCAGCCCGAATTACCAAATGGCCAGAATAATGGTCAGCCTCTCGCATTTATTGCAAGGAGCATTAAACTTCTTACATAGCTTATCTTTGAACAATAAGAAATAAGGGAAAGGCTAAACTGTTCCTGTTACAGGGATGGCTATATAAAAGCGGGAAAAGACATCAAATTTCCACGTCAACTCTGCAGACCGTAAACCTGGCATTCCTCCTCTATAGTACCCATCTTCTCTCAAACAGTAGCTCTCTGGGGCACCACCACCTGGTCGGCATCTGAGAGAAATGTCCTGTGTACTGTGTTGGTTTGCTCTGTCCCAGAATACAGCCCAAGTTTCTCAAGAACATTTATCAGACAAAATGTTAACATAATTGAGACAGCAACACGACTGCAAGGCTGGTAATGACAGGTGTGATTCCATGAAAAGAGTCAAAGATCTAATAGTTCATTCCCAACCCAACTGTGCCTCTTAGAAACAGTACAACCTTTAACCTTCTAAAACTCAATTTCCTCAACTTTAAAATGGGAGGAACAATGCCTACATGAGGTTGTAAGGATTAAACAAGAAGAGTGTTGAGAAAATGCACAGCACAGTAGCTGGCACATAGTAGGAGCTTAAATAATTTTTAAATTGAAAGTGTGTGGTAAATAATTTTCTTCCCTCTGAAAATGATCTGGGGTAATCTGTTTCTTCTTTTATTCATATACAAATAAGAATTAAGCTTAGGTATCATGGGCCCTAACAGGGCCAATCTTCGTTCTAATGCTGCCACCTGCTGCTGGACAGACAACATTCCATCTGCTATTTCAAGGGGATGCAATGAAATAAATGGGGGACTATGTGGGGTGCATCTGGACAAATTCCTCCCCAGTATGTTTCCCTTCATCTCTGTCTTTTAGGTCTAGACCAAGGGCACACCTGACTTATCTGATCCTGGAGATAGAGCCTAACTTCCTTGGCAAGAGGGACTTTTCAGACAGAAGACAGCATTTTCCTCCTAGGCCAAATTTTCCAGCATTGTGAACATGAGGACAACCATGAGCTGAGTAATTGCACCAGAGGTTAAAAAGTACATGGCATTCTGTAGGTATGTTTTGCTGAAACTACGTCATATTGGTCCATGCTATGTTTCACAAAATTCAAATTACGTACCAATTCTTAAATATCAGATTTTACCTTGAAAATGGGGATTTTCAGATTGTTGAAAAATCTAAAGATACTACAACACATGAACCACATTCCTTCATGACAGCAGTTAGCTAGAGCCGAGTAGCAGAAGTCCCTTCACCCGCACAGGCCTTCTCTGGCTTGACAGCACCAATGCCTCCTGGATCTTGCCCTTGGCCTTCCTCACTTAGTAAGGTGACCTTGCTGAACCTGCCCCGGGCGCTACACAAATTGTAGTCTCTCTGAATCCCAACCACAAAGTCTCACAGAGAGCAAGACAGCTAAATAGAGTATTACCACCTTCAAGTAATAATAATAGTTAGTAATGACCGAGCACTTAGTCTGTGTCAGCCACAAATAACAGCATGTTGACCCTAATATCTGACCTCAAAGGTATTTTCATCTTATTGTGCATTTGGATCTTACACCTTTGCTCCACGCATTTGCTTCGTTCTCTGGGCCAAAAAATATAAAATCAGTAACACATATTATTCATAACAAGTGTTACTTGCAGAAATAACCTGTACAAAGTAAAACTTGAAATGGCAAAAGCTTCAAGCAGAAAAATTTATTTTAAAAAGACAAAAAGAATTACATCTTTTAGGTAATATTAAATACGGTAATATGTGAACTCAAAATTTTATGTAAAAAAACAGACGCTTCAAAAAATTTGGATCTGATAGTTTGACTCAAAAGAATTGTACTTGCTAAAAATAATAGCCAAAGGGAAAACTCACAATAGCAAAAGTTATAATCATTCAAGCTTGATAGGGAAAATATGTTAATTAGTTGAGTCATCGTCAAAAACTGTATATGGAAAAATTGACCTTAATCTCAAAAAATTCAGTAAAATTCAAATTTTAATTGGGAAAAGGAAGGAAATTTGTCATATAGAAAATTATTAAAGAAACTATATTGGTTTTACTAACTGCCTTTCTCATCTCAATACTACAAAAAAGAAACCGTGTCAATAACCTTGCGTGTCCTTCCATATATTTCTCCATGTTTCCATAATCTCACGTACTCATATTCATATTGGTGGAGGCTTCATTGTTTGTCTTATAAAAATTGAACCATATTACATACAATTCCAGGTATCTTGTTGTTCTCACTTAACAATATCTTACAGAAATCCTTTCAAATCAGAATGAGTTCATTTGTATAAAAGAAAGTTCGTGAGAGGGATTGCTAGGTTGAAGGAAAAAAATTTTTTATTTTTAAAAGAAGTTGTTACGTTACTTTCTAAAGAACTGCGATAATTCACATTTCCTTTGGCAAAGTATGAAAATATCTTTTTCGCCCTGGCTGGTGTGGCTCAGTGGATTGAGTGCCGGCCTGCAAACCAAAGGGTCGCCGGTTTGATTCCCAACCAGGGCACATGCCTGGGTTGTGGGCCAGATTCCCGGTGTGGGGGGTGCATGAGAGGCAAGCACACATTGATGTTTCTCTTCCTGTCTTTCTCCTTCCCTTCCCTCTCTCTAAAAAAAATAAATAAATAAAATAAATAAAAATTTTTTTAAAGAAAAGAGGAATATACCTTTTTCTCTGTATCCCACCAGCAGTTTGCATTACTGCTTCTTTCCACCAGTCTGGTAGAGGTTATGATTATGTATTACTTTAATTTGCATGTATCTAACTTGTGATAAAGTTGGGCACCTTTTCAGTTGTCCCAATTTTCTTCCCTTCTGCCCCCCTCCACCCAGCCCACCCCTCTCACTCACAGTCAATCCGCTCTCCAGTGTGCATGTCCATGAGCCATTCATACATGTTCTTTGACTAATTCCTTCCCCTTCTTTCCACCATTCCCCCCTCTCTCTCCCCTCCTACAACTATCAGTCTGTTCCATGTTTCCATGTCTCTGGTTCTATTTTTCTTGTTAGTTTATTTTGTTCATTAGATTCCACTTACAAGTGAGGACACATGGCATTTGTCTTTCATCAACTAGCTTACTTCACTTAGCATAATACCTCCAGTTCCATCCATGCTGTTGCAAAAGGTAGGACTTCCTTCTTTTTTTCTGCTATGTAGTGTTCCATTGTGTAAATGTTCCAGTTTTTTTTAATTGTCGTTCAGTGACAGCTGTCCCACATTTTTCCCCGTTGCTCTCCCCTGCCCTGTCCGTACCCCCTGCTCTCACAGTCAATCCCCACCCCGTTGTCCGCGCCCTTGAGTCCTCTATTCATGTTCCTTGACTTGTGCCTTCCCCATTTTTCCCCGTTATCCCCCTCCCCACTCCCCTCTGGTCATTGTCAGCTTGTTTTTTATTTCCATGTCCCTGGTTCTATTTTGCTTCTCTGTTTGTTTTGCTGATGAGGTTCCACTTATAAGTGAGATCATGTGGTATTTTAATCCATTCATCTACTAATGGGCACTTGGACTGTTTCCAACACTTACCTATTATAAACAGAGCTGCTATGAACATAGGGATGCATAAGTTCTTTTGAATTGCTTTTTTGGGGTTCTTAGGGTATATTCCCAGCAGTGGAATTGCTGAGGCATAAGGCAGTTCCATTTTTAATTTTCTGAGGAAATTCCATACTGTTTTCCACAGTGGCTGCACAAGACTGATTTCCTACCAACAGTGACTAGGGTTCCTTTCCCTCCACATCCTCGTCAGCACTTGTTGTTTGTTGATTTATTAATGATAGCCATTCTGACAGATGTGAGGTGATATCTCATTGTGATTTTAATTTGCATTTCTCTGATGGCTAGTGATGTTGAGCAACTTTTCATATGTCTATGGGCCATCTGTATGTCCTCATTGGAGACATGTCTATTGAGGTCCTTTGCCCATTTTTTAATTGGGCTGTTTGTCTTCCTGGTGTTGAGTCATATGAGTTCTTTATATATTTTGGAGATTAATCATTGGCAAATGTGTTCTCCCATACAGTTTGTTCCTTTTCCATTTTGCTGGTGGTTTCTTTAGCTATGCAGAAACTTTAAAATTTGATGCAGTCCCATTTGTTTATTTTTTCCTTTATTTCTCTTACCCTAGGAGATATATTGGCAAAAACATTGCTACGCGGGACATATAAGATTTTACTGCCTATGTTCTCCTCTAGGACTTTTATGGTATCATGACTTATATTTAAGTCCTTTATCCATATTGAGTTTATTCTGATTTATGG
>PVJD01009538.1:0-61679 GCA_004026545.1 Mormoops blainvillei
GAAGAGAGGAGTATGGTTTGGGTAATATTGCCAAAGGATGCTAAGGCATCATTCTCCATGGTTCTTTTCTACCTTCCTGTGCTTAGGAAGACAAGACATGGTCAGAGTGTTCTGGTATCATTGCTATTCTTCAAGAGATATCTCCAGGCTACTTAGAAGTATAGAATCTCCCATATGAACCTGAGGAAGCAGCACTATTGTATGTTAGTAATCATAGAATAAAACAGGAATAGTGATTAAGAGCATACAATTTTAAACTACAGCTTCATTTCTAATTTTAGTTCTGACACAGTGTGGATGTGTACTTGGGGGAATTCTTCAAGTCTCAGCTACACTAATCTCTCCTGTATAAAGGGAGTAATAATACCTAGCTCTAGTATCTATTTTACTAAATAAATTATTAAATAAAATAGCTTTTGTAAATTTTTGTCATGGTATTGGTATATGGTAAGAAACAATAAATTAATGGCTATTAGTAGCAGACATTGCAGTGTAATCATTAATTTGGACATGGCTACCTCCCTTTGGTTCATTCGGCTGTCTCTAGAAAAGTGATCCTTGGCAAAATAAGCACTTGCATTCCAACGTATAGCCTTGAATGACTTTGGCAACACCACTGTCAATTCTGGTACTGAAACTTCCTAAAATAATGACCTTGGTCATGCTACAAAGCATTAAGACATTGATACATATTTTATTATTTGAGGGAACTTCTCTTCTCTCCCAATAATAGTCACTGATCAGAAAAGTCCCCATGCTGGCCACCATTTACTGGGGTGGATATATTATAGCAGGTAGGAGTCAAAGATATCCCTATAAAAAATATTACTCATGCTCTTGCATTTCCATGTTTTTTGAGTGGGTGAGAAATGATAGAGATACTCTGGCATGCCCCAAAGTGCCAAAGACTCTGGGTGTTACCCATGGAAGGCTGCTGCCACTGTGAATGCCACATGGATGTCAATGGCAAATATTTCGGAAACTACCGATGCAGGTAAATGAAAACCATTAGCAGGTTTTGAACATTTGAGCGACAGGATCAAACTTTAGTCATTAGACACATCAGCCTGATAGTAGAAAGAAGGGTGAGTTACACATCCAGTTCACCCTTTCTTAAGGTATTTCCTTCTATTCCTCCTCCACTTCTTACCTCTTCACATCCCTGGACTTCGTTTTCCTTGTTCTTCTCTCTGCTTAGGAAATACCCCTCTCTAACACTTTACCTGACGTTACTAACATTTCTTGAAGCCCAACTCAAACTTCAGCATTCTACCCACCCCAGCCCACCCTTTTTCAAGCACCATCACTTCTCTCATTTATATTATTTAATCATTACATGCACCCCTCTATTATGGTCATTTGTTTAATGCCTATTCCTCTAGCAGACTGAAAGCTATCCCTGAAGCTTCCCACTAGCCAGTCCTTTCCCAAACCATGTCAGTTTTGCCTTCAACATGTAACCCAAACCCATTTACTTCCATCATGTCTCTTGGCAACACCCTTGACCAAGCCACAGCCACCTGTAGCCTAGCACTTCTTTTCCCCCTATTTCATTCTTGCTTCCCTATAACACATATTCCAAGTATCAGCTGCAGAAATATTTTTAAAAACAGATTTCAGGTCCTCCCGTTTAAAACACATGTCAATGTTTTCTCATTGTATTTAGGTTTCTAAAAATCTTGATAAAGGCTTTAAATTCCCCCCATGATCTGACCCAGCCTCAACTCCTCCGCTCTCCCCCTGCTCGATGTCTGTCAGCCACCATGGCCTTCATTCAGTTCTGCAAGTCTCCATCTCAAGGCCTTTGCAAGAAATGTTGTTTTCTTGGAATGGTCTCCCCTATTACAATGTATAACTATGTGTAACTATAAAGTTTAATTATGTTTTTAAATTGTGTTTTGACTTAATATCTATTACCTCCAGTAGACTATAAGGTCTACAAGGGCAAAGCAATGCTTTTGTTTGCTTGTTGTTTTTTGTGCTTGCATGGTCACTGCAGTGGGTTGAATGGTGGCTTCCCAAAATATATTCATATGTCCCCCTTCAAATCCATGGAACCTGTGATCATTATCTTATTTGGAAAGAATCTTTGCAGTTTTTGCATGAAGTTAGGACCTTGAGATAAGAAGATTATCTTGGATTATGCAGGTGAATTCTAAATTCAATTTCAAGTATCCTTATAAGACACACAGAGGAGCCACAGAGGAAAAGAGAAGGCAATGTGCCCACGGAGGCAGAGATTGGACAGATACAGCCACAGGCCAAGGGACACATGCAGTCAGGAGAAGCTGGAAGAGGGAAGGATGGATCCTTCCCTAAAGCCTTTAAAGGGAGCACCGCTATGTGGACACATAGATTTTGAACTTCTGGCCTCTAGAACTATGACAGAATAAATGTGTATTGTATTAAGTCACCTACTTTGTGATTATTAATTACAGTAGCCCTAGTAAATGAATACAGTCACCTATATGTTCCTAGTACTGATCAGTAACTATGTGTTAAATGAATGAACGAGTGAGAATTCACAGAACAAAAGTAAGGCACATTCATTGTTATATATGAAGACTTACACAGTAAGTAGAAAGCAGTAGGTGTTGGGGAAGGGACTAGTTAAAGGACATGTGTGAATGACCCATGGACATGGACAACAGTATGGAGATTGACTGTGGGAGTGGGGCGTGGGCTGAGCAGAGGAGGGAAAAGGGGGGGAACTGGGACAACTATAATAGCATAACTATTTTAAAAAAGAAAAGAAATTTATTTTTAAAACTAAAAAATTTTTAATTAAATTTTATCTAATTGAAACTCATTTTACAAAATGTAGGCATACATCATATTTAGAGCTTCCATATGCAAAAGAAACATAAAGATTATACTTGGAAAATTCCTTGTTTTATAAGTGAGAACAGTAGAATTGAGAAAGGTTATCTGACTTACCCAGGTCCACACAGCAAATTCAGACTGGAGGAAATTGCATTACTTTATATAATTCCTATGCCAACAACTACCAGAGTATCTTCGCTAAGTACAATTAATATCATTCTAATTAAAATCATTTGATATGTTGCTGTCTTTAGTCAAAGACACCAGCATTCATTCACATTAAACTAGTTAGTATGTGCAGGCCTCGTAATAAAATAAATAGTGAACTAAATCCCCCAAAATTGTAAGATCAAAAATTTTATACCTTCAAATTCCAAGAATCCAATAAGGAATATCAACATTAGATAGACATTTACTACTACATTTGACTTGATTTAGTTATAATTTAACTACTGGCATTCAAATATTTAAGTAGCTTATCAGACACCATCTCTTCACTTAAGAATTTACCCCCAAATATATTAAAATGGATAGAATAAACCAATTCACTTCAAAACTAAGGTCTTTCTCACTTAATTTCTGACTTAGGGATAATTCCACTTGATGAGTCTCTAATGATTGTGGTTTAAATTTAATACTTTCCTGCATATTACCTTCTGCATAGCAGAAAAGACTGCATCTGTTTCTATCATTATAAAAGGAATCTCTTCAATTGATTCTTCTTTCCTTCTCCTGACTCTATATGGGAATGAGCATTATAGCTCCAGAAATCAGAATTTGTTTTTATTTCACCAGTCTAATTTTATAATTTAAGCAACTTGACCTACTTGTGTGTCACTCACCCATCCAGCTATCCAGTCAGTCAGGTATGAATTCGGTAACTATTAATGCCAACTTACATCATCTGGTTCCAAACGGATTCATTTCTGTCTTTGTGTCCCCAGCACTTCCATCCGTGGTGTAAACGTACCATGAGCCAGTCTATAAAATGAACTGAATGACAATTGCTAAAATTTGACATACTACTTCCTTGGGAGTTATTTTATGTGACTAAATTTGGAGAATGCAGTTGTAGTTGGAGAACCCAGAAAGCCATTTAGTCAAGTTCACAGCTGCAGATCTATTCTTAATTATTCACACCTACATAAGTGTATCCTTTATAATCTTTAAGTATCCTTGGGACTGGAGCCTTCAAAATCTCCCTTGAAATCTATTTCTCTAAACAACTATTCTACTCCATTTAGAAAGTCCCTATTTTTATCATTCATATGTTCAGTTATTAAAAAAAAACCCTGAGTATCTTCTATGTGAATGATGCAGTGCTAGGCCCTAAAGAAATGACAGATTAGTTCAGTTTCAAAGCAATTTACAGATAGATAAACACACAGCATTGCAAAATAATGTCCTAAATATTATAATAGAGATAACTACTGAGAGTCTTAAATGTCTCCCCTGGCTCCAAAGAGTGATCAGCAGGCTTCAAAAGAAGGGGGCTTGCGAGTCTATTAGGACAAACATCATCTCCCCCGTCAGTCACTTACCCACCAGATTCTTCATTCTCAAAGGGTTTCTCCAACTAATTCCTTTCCGGTGACACCAGTCACCCTGTTAAAATTCTCAGAAAAATTCCAAAGAGAGAAATCTCTGCGAAGATTTATATCTCTCTGGGCAACCATGTAACTACTGCCCAGATGGGGTATAACTAATGCACCATTTTTTGTGCTCAAATTTGTGCTCAGTGTGTTAATGCCTCAATGTACTTCATTAGTTTTTAGAGAAAGATGTATTGCTTCTGCGGGCTTTGATTTTAAAGAAGTCAACAAAGAACTGGGTTCTAAAAGAAAGCAAAAGATTGTATGACGGTTACATGATCTGAAACCAAAATTTGGTTATACCATACCCTTATTTAAGAACATTTAATGGCTCCCCTATGCCTACAGAATAAAATCCAGTGTCCATAATTTCAGGTAAGGGCTCTCCAAGGCAAGGACTTGCCGTCTCTGCAGCAGCCTCCCTTATGAAAATTCCCTCACCCGTTGGAGACCACCAGGCAGAGCTCCTTTAGGGTGCAGGCAGACAAATCACTGAGGGGCTTTAGTGGAATGGTGGTAAGAGGGGATCTACACTTTCAAAGGCTCATTCTACAGTCCCTGAATGAAGCAACTGTCTCAGGAAAATCCATGTTATTCAGTTTCCTTCCTCAAAACCCTTCAATCTAATGAGGCAGGCCATACATCAGGAAACAAAAAATAAAGAGAAAGTGAGTAACAAAAATGTTCACATAACCTTGCTAGAAAAATGCAGCTACAAAGGGCCCCACCTATATCTATTATTACTTCTGTAAGCATGTCAGTGTGGGGGGGGGGGCGGGGGTTTGCAGTCAGCTTCCTGAGTTATCCCCTCGTGCCCCGACTGGGAATTGAACCAGTGACATTTTAGTTCACAGTCTGACATTCAATCCACTGAGCCCCATCAGCCAGGGCTATTTTCTTCCTTTGTGAAAAATAAAGAAAAATAAAATACAAAACACAAAAATCTTAAACCAGTTGAGAAATGACAAAACTACTCTTTTCTACTAGGCAATAAGCTAGTTACATGCAAAAAAAAAACCCCAAAAAACAACAACAAAAAAAAACCAAAACAAAACTTGGAGAGTGAGATACCAAATAATCTAATCTATAACTAATAACATTGGATAGTTGTAATTTATATTGAAGAAATAATCACTACATTTGTCTCCTTTAATGGATTAATTAATACAATCAATAGTTATCGAGCATCTACTAAAGACAACAAAAACAAAGTGTTGTCCAAGATATTATCCTTGCCTTCAAGGAGCAGAGTATTTCCATTTATTTTGAGGTCTCACTAGCATGAAATAAAAACCAATACAGGGCATAATTCAATCTGCCTTATTCCATCATGCTGTTAAGCACCCCTACTCACTACACACACATATGCTCACACACTACACTGAAAACACTGATTAAGAATAGGTTTTACACTGTCATTGACCCTAGTTCTAAATGACTAAACTTCTTATGCTGTATGCTCCAAATGTTGGTTTGGTCCTTGTCTTTCTACTTATGACTTAAGGCTCATTTTGTCCATGGGAACTTTATATCAATTTCTAACTAGGATTTTGATTCTTCCCAAGCCATATCAGTTCAACTTGTCTTGGAAAACCATTTTGCCCTCTCTGATCTTGGGTCCAGAGACCTCTGCTGAGTATCAGGAGGCAAGAAACAACAACCCAACCTGCTCACCATGTTAAAGTACCCATCAAAAGCCCAGAATAACCCTATACTTCAAAAAAGACACGTGTATATGTGAGAAATATGATAGAACAGAAAACCTAAGTCAGAATTCTACTTCTTCTGTGGCACTTTAAAAACACTCAAATATTACATTAAAATAGTGACCAAAAAAACTTTAGGTGTGCCGTCTTGTGAAGATCCCTATTGCCACCATGTCACCTGGAGTCCCTACCTCCTCCTTTACTATTTTAGTGTCTTTTGGACCTAATTCCATAAGTGGTTCGCAGGCTGAGGGTGGACTATTTAGGCACCTTTAAGAAACTTTTTTCCAATATTTCCAATGACTATGAAGCTTTTTCCAAATATGTCCGCCGTTTAGTGTTTTTTTTTTTAACTTAGCTTATGAAAATATGACATATTTGACATGACTTGCTAAATCTGTTAGGCTGATTTTATTGATTCTAGAGTTATTTAGTGTTAAACACGTGACAGACCTCTGTACTCAAGCGCGGAGGGTACAAGGGCTAATAAGATAACTATCCGTGGTGCTTTCCTTGAGGTGGTTTCTAATCTTGTGGTAAAAGGCATTTTATAGATTAGGTTCATGGCTGTATATACCAGGGTTTTTGTTTGCTTGTTTGTTTGTTTTTTACTAGGACTTCTAGCAGAGGCGGCAGTTTCAGGTGCCTTTACTGTTAAAGCTCCTTATGCCCCTGAAATTTGTATAATAGGAGACAAAGCCTCGCTATTATCCCACTGGGAGAAAATGGCTAAAATATAAGAGACTGAGGGAGAGGAGCCACAGTGGCTTAAATTCATACTAAAATGTAAACAACTGACATTGGATATTATTTTATGAACAAAGCTCCTGAAGGGGCCAGGGCGAAGAGAGGGGTACACTAGATTCGGAATTAGGGCAGTCACGGCAGAGGGAAAAATGTGATGAGGGAAAATTGCCTACTGAGTAAACTAGCATTGGGTCCTTTACAATATTTTTTGCTGAAAGGAATATTAAGTTTGGAATCCGAAGTTCTGGGTTCTTGTCTGGGCTCTTCTACTTCACTGTGTGCCTCTGAAAAAGGCCTCTACTTTCTCAGAGACTTCAGTTATTTCTTCTAAAAAAGAGATAACGTATTCTGCCCTGCTGTCTTACAAGTTTATTAGGAAGATAACATTGATCATGGGTTATCCAGAGGTAAGGTGGTAATAAGGCAGGGACACTGTTCCACCGTAGCAGATACCTCAAATTATTTCTAATCTAAAGCAGGAATGAAACAAGTGTAAACTGGGGCACTCCTTTAAAACGAATTACACACACAAAAATCTTTGTTGGTCCAATTACAGTGTTCTAACCCCAAACTTTAAAACAGTGAACTTCAATTTACCCAAAGTCATGCTTTTAGATGATAGGAACAGAGGATTTCTTTATGCTTTTCAAAGGAATTAACACATCACAGAGCTTATCTCACACTTTTGGAAATAAAGGTGTTCCAGTAGGACTGGATCTTGGTCAATCATCCCACAGTTAACATGTGTGATATATATTTCATTTAAAATGCCATAATACTTTTAAAGCAGTTATGCTTTCCTAAGACAGTGTTGTTTCTTGTTTTATATTAGCCATGATTTATTTTATTGCAGGCCACAAAACACAATGGGTCTGTTAAGTCCTCCACACCGGCATGCGTTCCCTGGCTCCTCCTTGCCCTGGGATGGTTCAGCTAATTCTAGACCACTAGGCTCCATCAGGACCACCAGCTTCCAGGGATGCCTCTGCATTTGTCCCACTTCCATAACTCTCCCCACTTGCCCTCTAACATCTCTGAGCCCTTGCTGAGAGGTTAATTTACTAAGGTTCGTAAAAGATAAGCTTGATGAAAGGTGAATCTCTGAGATTTGAACTTGAGTTTCTAAAGCACTGAAGCCCGTGTTTGTTCTTCCTACCACACCCCGATGATGTACAGAGCATCTGATTTCTCCACAGAGAGAATCATTTTTTTAGTGGGAGAGACCTGGGTTATAGTAATCTGTTAAACAAACAAACAGACAGACAGACAGACAGACAGACAAAAACTATTTTAAAAGATGTTTTGTGATGTGTAGGACAAAGAGGGCTATTTAAATTGAAATCGTTTTTCCTAGTATCCAAGATCTCTAAATCTCATGCACATTAAATTTGAATTAACCCTAACAAGGATCTAACAGCTTTGATGCTGTGTTCTTAGATAATTAAATTCTTAGAAAATCATTCCACATTTGAGGGAGAAGGGAAGGACACAGAGAGTTCAGTTTTAATTCAAAGTCACTTACACATTGTTACCTGAGGTTGCCAGGCCTTCAAGGAATCAGCAAGGAGGATTTGATTTGGTATTTAAAAGGAAAGCTTTCTCTTTCTTTCTCTCTGCCTCTGTCTCTCTTTTTCTCTCTCTGTTTCTCTCTCTCCATATTCTGAAGAGATGGGGTAGAATTATGAGCTGGAACTCTCCCTAAACTATCACTTCACTTTGACATCTTTCATATACTAGAAGATCCATCCAGATCACTTTGCAACCTAAAGCTGATGCTCCTACCAGCACCAGCCCTTTATTTATTCACAGCCACACCCCACTTTATATGTACCAAGTGCTTTATAGTTTACAAAGCCCTTGTTACACTCATTATCGCGTGTGGTCCTCCGAGCCACCCACAGAAGTTGGAAAGATGGCACATTTTTCCAGGCCATCATCTGAAGACAGACTGGCTGCCCATAGGACTCACGAAGTGGCATTCGACTTGGAAAAATCATCCACAAGCTAATGTTTGACCTGAAGACTTAGTCATAAAATATATCTTGTCTGCATTGAAGTGAGCAGGCTAGGGAATATTGACTCCTAACAATAAACCTTACAAAAGTCTGAGGAACACACGTGAACTCCAACAGAAGACTTAGGGATGAGAAATGGAACCGCCAGTGAATGCTAACTGGTAAATCAGCATGACAAGGATATTTTGTTCAAAGACAGCCAAGTTATCAGAAGATGGTTTGATTTTCAAGATGAGATGAAATAACTTGCCACAAGTCATTTACCTTGAAATTAGAGAAAACAATTTTGAGCTGGGGTGGAGGGGCTGGTGGTCCTTGAACTAGGTCCCTGTCCCTGTCCTGATTAGTACTTGGATGGGCCCCAGAGAGACATTCCCTCGTGTCTCTTTTTACCGTCTTTCTTTGACTGATTCCTCATACTTACCATGAATTACTAAGGTGTAGCTTCAGTTTTGTTCTGGTTTGGAAGGTGAAATCTGTTACTTCAAGGTGGTTTTGTATATTTCTGCTTTGATCTGACATGTGTTAGTTTTGAGTTAGACCCTCAGACAGTCACCTTACTTGCTAGGCTAGGGTAGCAACCACCCTACGACGTGCTCTGTTTAACAGGAAATGACTCCTCCAGTAGGTTGAGATTACAATTATTATCCCCATTTTTCATTTGAGGAACTGGAGACTCAGAGAATATATATAACCCAGTGAAGATCATACAGCTATAAGCAGAGGTTCCAGACTTGAATCCATACTTCGGGCTTCAGGTCCCATGCTCCTTCTACTATATCACAATACCTATGGATAGCAATAACCATATTATTCAATGAACACTTTTCTAAATATTTTCAATGCACTAATTCATTTGAACATCACAGCATCTCTCTATAAAGCAGTTGTCACTATTATTATTTTTTTCATTTTATACATGATGAAATGGTGGCACAGAGAAACCGACTAACTAGTTCAAGGTCACACAGTGAGTAAGTGGCAGAGCCACTATTTAAACTCAGACAGTTTGGCCCCAGAGTCTGTCCTCTTAAACACATTCCCACAAGTAGAAGAAAAAAAGACAGTCTTTCTTGTGAGGAGTTTCAGGGAATGCAAGGAGGGTCTTGGCTTGGCCAAATGTCCTCTTCTCATCTATTGACCAAGGCTAACATTCCAACACTTAGGTCTCATTCTGGTTTATAGAAGGGTAGTTTAGCTTCTTAAAATGCATATAGTCACTCTTCAGTTACACACATGATGCAGTGGAACACCTACAGTCTAGTGGAACACCTGCAGTGTAGTGGAACACCTGAGGGGATGAAGGTTTGGTGAATGGAGCTTGTAACGCACCAGGATCCTACAAAGGGATGGGAAGCCCAAGCTCTGAATTTGAGAGTCCCAAACAAAGAGAAAATTTACATCTCCTCTCTTGGATCCTCAGATCCAGCCAGTGCAGCCATTATTATTATTAATCCAGCAAGCAAAATAACATTTGCAACACTACACAGCCTGTAGTGGAGAAATAAGAATTCAAACTGTAGTCTGTTTGGCTCCAAAACCAATGCTCTTTCTGCCATTGCATGATTGCTCCAAGGACATAAACATTTCTTTGGGGTCACAATCCCACCCCCTCACTCCTAATTCCCTCCTCCTGAAGGCGTGAAGCCTTTCCAGATGTGAAGACTTCAAATCTGTAATTGAACCAGACTATCAAATGTCAGAATAACCCATGTTTAGCAAACAGAATGTGGGGAACATTTCAGGAAAGAGTTTTCTGAGTGTTTGTTTTTGAAATGCCATTCCCGTGAAGTCCTTAATTCAATTACTCCCAGCCACAATATCCAGCTGACAGCTCAGGGGCCAGTACAGGCAGTTACTGTAATAGAAGAAACTCAAATAAATGTTTTTCTGGTCTGGAAAGGTTCTGTCAACTTCCAGGGGTAGGAGGGAAAATCAGAGGGTCAGGACTGAACATTTCCTGAGCCTCTATGATGGGCAAACACGTTCATAATTCCCCAGAATCCTCTCAACAACCCTGCAAAGTGAGAACTACAGATGACGAAACTGAAATTAACTTAACCAACCAGCATAGAGTCACATAGCTTATAAATGAAGCTAGGATTTGAGGGCAAGGCTATCCTTTCCCATGACCTCAGCAGTCCCTTGGCTTAACTTATTCATGTCCATTTTTAGGCAGCTTACAACTCCTATAAAGGTTAGAAAGTTTAAATTTATGTAACCACTATTTCTAGCAAGGACTCTTTCTGCTCGTGGACTCTTACTCTCCAATGTCCCAGGCTCTACTTGGTACAGGAGGAACATCTCATTGCACTTATAAAGAAAATACAAAATATAGAGGACACTATGATAGGTATCTTGTGAATAAAGACCATACCTTGTCTGTTCTATGTACCATTGTATTTTCAATGCCTTATCCAGAGTAGCCACTCAATAAACATGAGAGGGAGGGAGGGAAAAAGGAGGAGAATGAAGTGAGGGAGGGAGGAAGGAAGGAAGGAAGAAAGGAAGGAAGGAAGGAAGGAAGGAAGGAAGGAAGGAAGGAAGGAAGGAAGGAAGGGCATATTTTAGAAGTGAAAGTAATCTGGTATAATTTGGGAGCTGATTGTATGGGAAGGAGTTAAAAAAATAAAGAAAGAAAAAACCTAAGAAGGGGCAGACATGGCCCATCAAGAATCTTATTGTCTAGGAGGGGAAAGTAATGTCTGTGAATATTTATCATCAGTTTACAGAGTATATTATTTTAACAAATGAAGAAGAGTTCCAATTATTTTTTATTCCAAAGTTTTTATTCAGTTCTACCACTCAAATTACAAGGAAGAAAATGATTTAGTTTAACCCTACAAAAAATTTCTATACTTATATCTGAGGAAATGTGCTAAAATAATTTTGAATAAGACTCAAGAAAATGGCCCTGGTCAATAAGCTATGAAAACAAATGTATTCTGATTAATTGGTGAGTCATCCATGTGTTCATATTTCAGAGCTGCAAGAGCCCAATGTTGTTTGATTGAAATTTATCTGACAGTATATTATCAGAAAGTATAATGTAGCTCTGTAGGCTTGCTGGTCTGAAAGGAGAACTGGAATGCATACCTTGAACTACAACTCCAACATTGTAATCTAATTTCTCCAAGTCCTCAGACATGTTCTTACTGAAAACCTAACCAAAAAAAAAAGTAATGACAGAAATCAATTTTCTCATTTAATCAGCATCTTTGTTAATTCAACCATAAATTATGTGCTAGAGGAGTCTAATCACATTGTATATGAATCTTGTATAATTTGCATTAATTACAACCTAAGATGTAAATGAATTATGTGGTATTGTATGTATTTTTAGTTTATCACATGAAAAAATAGTTATAGCTGCTTATGGAAGATATGACTTTATTTCTCCAAACACATATAAGAAAAAAACAAAATCTGGTTGATTAGTTTAGGAAAGAAGATCATTGGAAGAAGACCATCTTTTCAATTCTACTAGTTCTTGAATAGATACTGAAGCAGCTCCTTCTGGACTCCTGTACCAGTCTTCCCTACTATCTAGGGTCCCTGATAGCCTAGAAGAGAGAACGCTTATAAGCCAGTTACCTTACAGGCTATAAACCTCTGGGAAGGTATTTGTGGGACAGGTTTGCTGCGCCCAGTCACAACTTCTATTCTTCAGATTCTCAGATGAATAATAGCAAATGAGGCTCCTGTTTTATTTCACTTTATAGCGACAGAGCAAATCCTACCTGTCCTGGAAGTGGAGTCATGGGGGGTATGAGGTAGTTATCCATAAACCGCTTTTGTGGTTAGGGAGCTTGGAATATGATACTCTGTTCATTCTTTCACTCATTGAACAGACCTTTAGTGCATGTCTATCATGTACCAAGAATTATGTTGAGCACTGGGAATTCTAAGATGAATACACACATACAAAAAAAAAATCTTTATCTTCAAAGAGAGATCAGTTTGGTAGAGGAGGCAGAATGTAATTAAATTATGTCAATATTGTGTTGCAAGTACCGTAATAAAGATACGTGAAAAGAATAGTAATGAATACAAAGGAGAGAGAGGACAGCTCACTGAGCTGGGAGAGGACAATTAGGGAAAGAAGAGAAGATGCAGAACTGAGTCTTAGATGAAAGGAGATCATGATCCAAGGGAAGATCCAAGGAGATTCAGGTAAGCATGGTCAAAGATAAAGACTATTTCTTTGTATGTACAGGGGACTGTAAATAGTTCGTAGGGGGTGGCAATGCTAACATTCGGTAGGAGTAGATGAGTCAGTTCAGAGAGCAGTCAACTTTTTAATATATTACATATTATCTATGGAGAGAGAGAATAATTTAATTCTCATAAACCTGAAGTAGTAATATTCATTATCCTAAATTTACAGAAAAGGGCACTGAAACACATCAAAGCTATGTAGCTGGGGATTAACAGCATGAAAATCTAATTTGATTCTAGAGCTTTGTTTCTTTATCATTACATGAGAGTTTGGGCTTTATCCTTAGGCTATGAGGAAGAGTTCCAAAGAGAAATGTTATGGTCAGAGTAGGTTTAACAAAGATCCCTCAAACCACAATGTGCAGAATGGATTAGAGAAGGCTGCCTGGAGGCAGAAAACCACTTAGAAAACCACCATTAATCATCGGGGCAATATAATGAAGACCTAAACTACTACAGGAGGTATGGCTTCCCCAGCACAATCAAGTGATTTACCCAAGGTGACAGAGCCAGCTAAGGTGGGACCAGAAAGCAGGGCCCTGGACTCTACTCCACCATGCTGCATTATTCATGATTCTATTAAATATGGAATTCAAAGTAGAGACCCTCTGTTATAATCTGAAGTTGGGGCCCAGAGGCACAGAACTTAGAGTTGGAAGAAACCCTAGACTGATTCAATACATCTGTCTTTTCCAGTCAGGGATTCCTTATAGACCATCACTGTCAGATGATGGTACATTCTTTGCCTGAATTCATTATCACAAGATGTCTTTCAAATGATTAACAACATTTACTCAGTAAACATTTATTAAGCATCTGTTGTGATTAAGGTATTGTGTTTGATGCTGTAGATACAATGAACAAAGCCAACAGAACCCTTCAGGAACTTGTCAGAGGGGAAGAGGGGTGGGGAGAGGTAGAAGAGGGTAAAAGGGGGATAAATGGTGATGGAAAGAGACATGACTTGGGGCGGTGAACACAGTATACAATATACAGATGATGTGTTACAGAATCGTACACCTGAAACTTACATAATTTTATTAAAAAAGGGAACTTGCAATCTAATATTCAAACTTCTTTCCCTGTAACATCCACCAATTGTCCCTAGTTCTATCCCTTAGAATTACACAGAGCAAGTTTATTCTCTTATGCATGGCAGCATTACAAATACCGAAAGATCAGCTCTCGAGTGTTTCTTTGTTTTTCTCTTTTCTAAGCTAAACAGTTTCTTTAACAGTTTTTCATATAAGGTAGTCAAATCTGCCAATGGCTACTCAGTTTGTAATGAAGGAATTGTAAAAAATTATTGAAATAATATATAGCATCTCTCACTATTAACAGAGTCCAAGACTGGCACAGAAATCGAATCAGTTACAATCAGAAAGATTGCAGATGTTGGTATGTTGAGGTGTCTGATCATCAAAAATAGACTCTGTATTAAAATTCAAATAGTAGGGTAAATTTAAAATTAAAATGCTTTAAAATGTATGCTCAATATTAAATATTAAATTTAAATATTAAAACAAAGTTACATGAATTTTAGTAATCAGAGACCTTTGGTTAAAAATAATATTAGAAAGTAGTTGGAGGAAGACTCTCACAATCTTCCAATAAAGACAGAAAATCCAAAAACTCATCAAAATACATCGATAACTACTGTCAAGGCAGTGACAAATTATTCAAGAATTGCTCATTAACTATAACCATTGAACTGTTTGAGAATATAATCAATGTTCTCACCATATCATGCCCATCTGATCCTAAAAAGGAAGACTCTTCAGCCTTTCCCAGCTATTACACTCTGATTCCAAAAGGAAGATCTATTTCAGCTTGAATACTGGGCATGCATCCTCCTCCTAAATAAGTTCCTTCTGTATTAGAATTCTCTTTTTATAACCACTGCAAACCACAATCCCCAGAGTTAAAAACAAACAAATAAAATGGGAATCAGAAAGAAAGACACAATGTTAATGGTGGTGCAGTGAATCTGAACAGGTGTGATTTCCACAAGTAAAGCTTTAAAATTGCAGAGCTGCTGGAAGAGAAAACAAGGAGCCCCATAGCAATGCATTCTGAGGACTGTTGTTCATATACACTTCATCTGCTAGGAGTGTCCAGGATCCTGGACATGAGCGTGAAGAGGGAAGAGCCTGCCTTCGTTCAGCACTAAACAAATGTGCAGTAGACACAGAACTGCACTGAGAACTCCGTGCATCAATCTGCCAGCCAGCTGCAGATATGTTAAAGGCACTAGACCAGCTTGCCAGTTGACAGGACTTGAGGACAAGGGTAATCTACGTAACACACTGGTTGGCAAACACTAGATCTGAATAGAGCTCTCGGTTAAAAAGGGAATAATGGAAAACAACGATATCAACATGGGGAGTATAAAAAAAAGGGCTATAGAATAAAGGAAAAGGAATTATGTATTCAGAAGACTTCTGAAAATTATCTACTACAATAACTTTAGAAGAAATAATTTTGGGAATCTATTTAGCAGCCTCAATGTATGCCAAAAGGTGTGATCTCTATGAAACAAGAGCCAAAAGTCACAGGAAGAGAAAAACAGAAGTAAACTAAAAATGTAACAAAATTAAAGTCTGCATTGGAAGTAGTAAAGAATAGAACAGACGCTGAAAAAAATGGATTTGTGATGAAGAGGATGGATTTGGAAAATTCCCAGAGGGAGAAAAAGGACAAAACAGATAAAAATAATTATAAAGAAGATGATAGAGGACAGCAGAGAAGCATCGGATGTATGAATTACAGGCTTGTCTGAGGAGCAAATGAGGGCAATTGGAGGAGGAACAATCAGAAGATACAACTGAGGAACAGAAACAATAATCTAAGATAACATCAAGGAAAACTTTCCTGAGAGGGAAACAAAAACAAAAAAATGACAACCAACTGGCGCCTATAAAGTAGAAAAGCTTACTATATTTTAGGTAAAATCAGTTAAGAATAGGCTCACAACTACGTAGAGCCTAGAAAGGTGGTTTACACAGCTTTACTAATAAATTGTGGTAAATATTTTGGTGTTTGCATGCATGTTCATTCTCCTTTCAGTAAGATGTTTTATATATAAGTATATTTACATAAATTCAGAGGTAGCCTGCCCATCTGTCTCTCTCCTATCCATATCCTTTGTAGCTTTCTTTTTTTAATTAACAATGTGTCACAGTTTCTAGAGTCCTTAAGTATTCTAGAATATTTATAGTAGTCCATCATGTCATAAATTAGTGAATGCTTTATTGTTGGTCATTAAATAATTCTGATTTTTCATAATTATAAATATAACTTTGTTATAAACTTTACTACAAACAACCACATTTCTGTTTATTCCTATCAGGCAAATTTGCCAAACTTAAATTGCTAGATTAAATGATACAGATAATAATTTTGAATTATACATTTTAGAATCCTAAATGTTCCTTGACCAAACATAGCTTCAGTTTCCTTCAAGATGGTCACCTGCAGTTCACCTCAAACTTCTCTCCAATCTTTCAAGGCAGAAGACAATGAAGAAAAGCCCAGAGAGTTCTCAGGATAAATAGTTTTAACTCAAGATTTTTATGATGAGTTAAACTGTTAATAATATGTGAAGGCAAAAATAAAAGAAATTAAAAAGCAAGCTGTATAAGGGCCTAAATAATGTGCCACTTATGTGCTCCTATCAAAAAATAAAAATAAAAAATAAAACAAAAACCATATTGACTTCAAATTACATAGACTATAAGGCCCAAGAATGAGAAGCTTTGATTTACAAGAAAAGGTATTTACTCTTAATCCAAAATTAAGACAATGATGTACATTATAAAAACCATTTCAGATTTTTTCAGAAATATTGGATATAATCTTTTTTATTAAATCATTTTTTACTGTTATTCTATTACAGGTGCCCCAGTTTTTCACCCTTTGCCCTCCTCCGCCCATCCCACCCCCTGCTCCTACAGTCAATTCCCACACTGTTGTCCATGTCTGCGTGTCATTCATATGGGTTCTTTGTCTAGACCCTTCCTCATCTTTCCACCATTATCCCCCTTCTCCCTCCCCTCTGGTCACTTTCAGTCGCTCCATAACAGTTAGAATTAAGTAATGGATTAAATAACACTTTATGTATTTATAAACATTTTCAATGACATGGAAAAATATGACGAAGTCAAATAAAAATAAAACAAAAGATGACTCAGATTTATATAAAGAGGATGATCTACTCACATAAAGGAAAACCAAAATCAAAACCAAAGACCAGAAAAAGATCAACAAAACTTTTTTTCATTGTTGTTCTATTACAGTTGTCCTAATTTTCCCTCGCTGCTCTCCCCTGCCCTGCCCAACCCTCCACTCCCACAGGAGATCAAAATCCTGATAGGCTGGCTCTGATTAGTGGAACTGGAATGTTTTTCCCTTTCTTTACACTTCTCTTAATTTAAAAAATTTGTACAATGACCACCACTTCTATAATCACAGCAGAAATATGTAAGTTAAAGGGTGTTGATGAAATACTTTTAACTGATCAAGTGATGGTGAGACTTAAAATTATAACTTTTGTAAATTACTCATAAACCTATTAAAATGAACTATTTTATATTGGGTTCTCTTTCAATCAATCAATCTTTAAAAAGTTTTTTATACCTGTAATGTAGTTCACGCACCATTTTTAAAAAATATTTTACGGTTTATTTGTATTTTTGAATTATGACATTTTACATTAGCTTTTTCCTTACATTTAAATATAGCTATACATCCTTGCATTTAGATTCTCAATTTTCCACTCAGTTCTATTTCATAAACACATATGCATATTTCCACTTGGAGAGGTATCATATTTGGTGTGTGAATCATGCCATCCCATGTACATGCTCTAATTTATATGCCCATTTTCCCCACTGTGGGGCATTTAGGTGTTGTCACTTTGTCATAATGACAAATGCCTCAACTTTGTACTCAGGGTCTTTTTCTTCTCTTTCATACTTTCTTTACGATATTCTCCAGAATTATAATTATTATACATGAGGGAATGCATAAGCATTTTTACGATTTTTGGTATGTGTCCAGATCACCCTCTAAAATACATGGAGTCTATGTATTATTAATATATTCTTACAGGAAAAAAAAAGAACCAAAGGTAAAGCTCACTGGAGTTCTTGGACATTAAACTTTAGAGGAGACTTTGGAGTTCAGCTGTCCAGTGCGACTCTAATTTTAAAGGAAGATGCAGAAATTTAGAGGAGTCACTGACTCCAGGACATAAAGCAAGTTTCATACAAAAACAAAGATCAAACTTCGGTCTCTTGACTACAGGGTCCCACTCACGCCATCAGGCCAATGTATTCTCTTCCTCCTTTTTCATTTCTCTTCCTAGAGCTAGAGATGAAGAGAAGAAAACTGTTTATGTTAGTTTAGGGCAGCAGGGGAAGTGGAATTTGCTTCAGATCAAATCCTTGCTCTGCCACATGTAACTATTATCATGTTGCTCAATCTTCCTGCCCATTAGTTGAAGATCCTAACACTATGTCCACCTCACGGGGTTTTTGTGAGGATGAGAGGTAATATTTGTGGGCCACCAGTAGTTCACATGGTACTTCTGTGAAGGTTAGAAAAAATCTCTCCCTCTAACAAGATGCAAAGGCTAAAGCGCACCATTTGCAGAGCAGACAGTAACTTTATGCCACTGGTTAAATGGTTAGAAGAAGGTGCTCCCTCCCGCAGGGGATGCAGCCCACGCAGGGCACGCAGGGTAGGGGGCATAACACAGGGTGCTGTCAGCCCTTATTTGCCCCTTTGTTCCGGATCCTTCGTGCTCAGGGGAAAGCCTGCACAGCCATGCGGTGAGACCCAATCCATGGCAGCCACCATCCCTATTCTCCTCATAATCCAAGGGGGAGAGCACAGTTTCCTTTGGACACTCACCCCATCTGTCCCATACCCACAGAAGTGAAGACGGAGAGTGTTCTTGGCAAGCCAGAGTTAAACAGGGGGACGAATCCCACTGCTGTGAAGGCCATCAAGGCCAAATGTGAGCACCGACCTTCATTAATTCAAGCTTTGTACTTCTGCTGAGGGATTGTAGTTTGCCTGATGCATCTGTTCTTCCTAATTTGGCCTGTTTGGGTAACAAAGCTCCCAGCGATCATCTAAACCTCATTTGATGCACCTGTGAACAATTCATTATATTAATATAACAGCAGGGGAGGAGCAGAGACACTAATAAATAGAATTTAGCTGCCAGGACTCCTTGTTGCAGCCACAGAGGCCCTTTCCTTCTCTCCCCTTAGCCCGTGAGCCCTCAGCCTCACAGGGGAGGCCCTGCAGACACAGGGAGGGTGCACCTTACACTGTCAGCTCCCATAAAGTTAAGCACATCAATTGTCTCTGCTCAAGCTCTCTAGACTTTCCACCTTATATGATCTGAAAATATTTTTTCTTAGTTAGAAATGGAGCACAATCGAGCTTTGAACAGTACTTGGTAACTCTCCCCAAGGCTGACTCTCCATTTATCAAAGTGGATCTGTACCGCAGCAATGAGCAGAGCGATTGGTCAATGTCTTTATTTTGTTGACTCTCAGCATTTCTGCACCAGCCTAATGCTGGAGAGAATTTTCCCTTTTCCATCACTTTAGAAGGTACAAACATTTGTTTTGTAATGCTCTGTTTTAACGCTCCTTCAAAAACATGGGTTGTTTTTCTTTTTCCCCCCACAAATATAACCCGCTCAACTTCACACTGAAATGTGTAGTTCTGAAAACCAAAATCAATCTACAGATGTCCCAACATATGGCCCTCCCCCAACCTCAGGAAGTCACCCCACACCGCCCCAACTTTCTCTTTCACGCCCATCTCTCCCACTTCCTGTCTCCTGGCTTCATACTCTATCAGGGGTGTTGAACCTTTTGGCGACTCTGGGCCACACTGGAAGAAGAGTTGTCTTGGGCCACACATTAAATACATTGTAACACGTAATCACAAAAAAAATCTCATAATGTTTTAAGTAAATTTACTATTTTGTGTTGGGCCACATTCATAGCCATCCTGAGCCGCCTGCGGTCCATTGGCCACAGGCCGGACACCCCTGCTAGGGAAAGGAAACTGTTTGCAGTTCCTCTCAGGTGTCATGCTATCCCCTGCCCCTGTGTGTTTGTCCAAGCTCTGCCCTCTGCCAGCGATGTCACCCATTGCTCAGTTTGCTTTGTTGCCTCTTATCCACGCATTCACATTTTGCTCAGGTCTGACTATCTTCCACCCGTGCTCCTGTGCGCACCTCTGTTATCGCACTGATTCTCTTCCATCGTAATTATTAATGTTTCTATCCCCCGCCCCCAGTAGTGTGAACCCTATAAAAACAGGGACTAGGTTTAATCATATCTGTATCCTCACTGGATGAATAAAACCATGCTTGGCTCTTGGCTGGGGGATGACTCAGTGGAGGAGAAGGGAACACATAACGGATGACTGATGGTAGGTGTGGTCCTGCGTGGTGCAAGTGCCGAGAACACTGGCCCAAAACCGGACTTCCCCGCTGATTTTTGGCTCTGTGAGCTTAGACAAGTCACTTCACGTCTTCAGGCCTTTATTTTTTTAGTCCATACAGAATGTGGGATGAATTGGCGTTTTTTAAACTAAGATCTTTGGGGCTCCAGGCATGCTGGTGCTGTGAGAGCTGCCTGCAAGGAAGGTGAGTAAAACAGACCTCCAGTACTTTCCTTCCTCAGACTCATCTTAAATTGAAGAACAGGTTCTATGTCTTTAACCATTGGCCTCCGAAAATAGTTATCAACTACAGAAAACTGCCAGGTGCTCTAAATGCATGAACTCATTTCCTTCTTACAGCAATCATGTGACAAGGTAGTATTGCTCTCATTTTTAAAATGAGGAACTGAAGCACAGAGAAGTTAAATAACATGTGCATGAACACACAGCTCCGGAGTGACAGAACTAAGATATGAGCTCTGGGTAAGGGGTCTCCCAAGTCTCATATCTGCTGGTTTTATTGTAGAGCTGAGGATATGGCACTTCAATGAAAAGATAGCTAAGTATTTAACATAGTGTTTACAAAGCACTAAACCAGTGATGCAAGCAGAGTCTTGAAGGGGCTATGATCAGTCTGGCTTGGCATGTCCAAGAAGGCTGTTGAGAGGAGGTAAAACTTTAGCTAAATCCCTAAACCACAGTGAGATCCAGAGAAATGGATGAGTGAGGGAGAACCATGAGATCTAGGAGAAAGGGAATGGAATGGAATGGAATGGAATGGAATGGAATGGAATGGAATGGAATAGAATAGAATATGATATATAAACCAAATATGTTTGCCAAACCCAAAGACGGCAAGGGCTTCACATTCTGTCTTTAAAAGGCATCCACCTCCTCTTGTCACAGCATACGTAGGACCTAGGCAGGGTCTGAGTCCCAGCTGTACTGTCTACCAACTGTGCTACTCAGCTCTCTTGGCTGTGATGAAACTCAGCCTCCCCCATCTTTAGGGCAGGATTGATGATAGTAACTTGTGTGTGATAGGATATGCAATCTGTAAGAAAGTGCAAAGGCATCAAAGTTATTGCTATGTTAGGGCATATTTCAAATATTTTCAAAATTACCTATGTTGTAAAAAGTATGTACACATAATTCTTGAAATAACAATATAAGAATGTACATTTTGAGGGTCTCAGATTTTTATTAGCATGTAATACAGTTTAGCCTCAAGAGGGACATAGAGAAGAAATGTAATGCCCAAAATTTATTCTCAGAGGCAAGGGAGAAGAGCTGTCGGGTGAGTGTGCTTTTTACTCCCCTGCTGCCCCAAACTTTTGGTGACCCGGGCAGCAAGTTTCTAAGAGCCCTTGAATGGTAACTATCTCAGTGGCTGAATTCAAGGGCTATTCTTTGAGTTTCCCACAGCACTCAGCTGAGGATCAAGATTCAAGGACATTTTACTTTACTGTCTATTCTGTTCTATCCTATCCTACTCTGCTCTACTCTATTGTTTCTATTCTCTTCTATTCATTCATTCATTCATGAAATATTTATTGAAAAACTATTTTGTGTCAGGCACTATATTATGTTCATGGATGCAGAGATAAATAAGACCTAGCACTTGACTGCAAAGAACTGATCATTTTGAGTCAGATACAGACACGTAAACAACAAACATCTGCTACATCTGTATATTGGAGACCTTCTTAGGCACAGCATAGGCTATATTCTAGTTGTAAAGGAAACCTGGCATACAAACTTGGGAGAAAATACCAGAAAACTCAGCCACCTTGATGAATTTTTCTTAGTTCTTCAATAAGTAGTAAAAAAAAAAAATGCTAACATGTCATGAGCACATAGGAATAAACACTAAGCTAAATGTTTTACATGGACTATCCAATTAATCCTACAACGCTCAAATAGGTCTTATCATCACCCCCATTTTACAGATATGGACACTGAGGCTTAGAGAATTTAAGCAAGTTGCCCAAGGTTATTTGCCATGCTCTTTCACCTTTTAACACTTTCTTATGTGCTGTCCTCTCTGCTTAGAAAATGCCACCTCCCTATTCTCCACTGTCTCCCCCTTACCCACCCACCCCAAATGCCTATAGTACTCCTAACTCCCACCTGTCCTTCTGGTTTTAGTTTAAAAATCACTTTTTCAAAAGAGCTGTCTTTGATCCCCTACAGCACTATGTCTCACAGCACATGTACCCCACAATCTCCGCTTATCATCAGGTACTGGAACTGCTTGTAAAATGCTCCCCTTCTCTGCCCAGCCTAACCCCCATGATGGCCATCCTGCCTGTTTTTACTTTATTCATTAGTACATTCAAGAGGCCAGTAAAGGACTTGGCACATTGAAAGTTTCGATAAACATTTCTCAAATGAAAGAAAGGGGGGAGGTACACTAAACACTTCAAACAGCCGTCAGATTCTAAAGATCTCTAAGCACTTAATAAGAAATTCTTCCTGGGGTCTTATCATAGGGTTTCCCCAGATGGGAAAAGGACAGTCAATTGGTGAATGGCACCTGCTATCTCAGGCGCATTGACATTTGTTGTACTGCAGAGAATTTCTCTCAGTACAATATTTCCTGGGAGGAGCAGGTAAATATTGAGACAAGATACACATCAAGTTTTTTTTCTGTGAACCACTGTACAATAATCAATTCCGGAGATAACAAAGGCATTTGTTAACAGCTCCATCTCCTTTTTCAAAGCTCAGTTCTCAGTCTGGCAACGTTACAAAGCTCCAAAGAGAAAGTGTTGTTAGCAGATGCCAACCACTTGTCAGAGGAAAAATCCAAAAGGCACTAAGCAATACCTCAGCTTTTTTACATACAGATAGGCTTTCTGTCCTCCAGTTCATCAAAATTCCTGACGGAGTGGCTATACAAATGGAAAGTGAGGGTTTTACAGGCAGATTAAATAAGAAAAATTCAGCCCAGCAGAAAAATCTCTTTGCACAGTCCCCTGGTTTTCAGATTCTACTTCCATAAACAAGAGTTTATGGCTGGAGTGGGGAGGGATGGGCAGGGCAAGAGAGAGCAATTGGAGAAAAATAGGGATAACTGTAATTGAGCAACAATAAAAAAATTTTTTTAAAGGAGTTTATGGCCTGAGACATAAGTTTCCTTTTATCAGAGTAGTTGGCACACCAAATATGTGATTAGTTTTAATAAGTCTGAGTCACCTGGGCTAGATTTGGAGAGCAATATTTTGTTTCATTCACCTTTGTACCTCTTCCTCCCTGGGTAACACATAGAGAAGGTACCCACTGTAAATTCCCTAAGGAAGTGAGTGAATGACATGAATGTACATTTAATGAGTGAAATAAGTGCAGCCTCTGCTTGGAAGAGCTAACTCAATTATTCTGGGATGGATTTCTGTAGAATTTCTATTACATACTTTTGGATCTTGCCTACGCAAACATATTAATATAGTTTAAAAACTCTCTTCAAAAGATGGAATCAAAACTGAGAATAGATTTTATTTTTACTCTTTCTGAAGAGAAGATGCTTTTAATTTTGTGTTAAAACTGCGATCTGATAAAGCCCAGTTGTCTCTGCATCCCACTGAGCACATCAACAGAAGCTTAATACGCGTTTGTAGGAAGAATGAACAAATAAACAAACAAATGAATGAGTGAATGAATGAACAAACAGGTCTTCCTGTTGTCTCAACTTTCCTTAGTGTCTGAGAGAGCAGAGAGACACGACGAATGAAAAGACCTGTTTGAAGCAAGCATACATCCTACTTCATGTCTTCATTGGACTAACTACTCCTGATTCAGTAGGCAGTGGACAGAGCTTCATAGAGTCTAAATGTCTTATACCCCAGCTGACATCACTATGTACTAAGCTCTCTTCTTGGAAGTTGATGAAACACTGTTGGGGGCCTGACCTAAGGGTTCTCTCTATCTCTAGTGAGCTAGGAGACTGTAAGAACCTGGGTAAAAACAGAGCCCAATCATTTGTCCCTGGCACCCTGGCATACTGACAACCTTAAGGGCCACTGTCAGGAGAATCTGATTGTACACTCAAATCCAATCCATGAATTGTGGCTACATTAAGCCTGAAAAAATATCCCAATCCTCCCTGATCTCATCAAACTATTCAGCTATCTTACCAGAGACCAATTGGAGTTTGCAATTTCTATGGGTACATCAAAGAAATAGAACTCATTTTTTCAATGTCTACTGACTGGAGTCTTTCTTCTTCAGCTTCATCCAGTCTTCCTATTTCCTACAAATTTAAGCTCCCCCACACTTTTTAATTTTTTGCAAGTAAAACAATATATACATAAATTTGAATTATGGTTCTGCCATTAGGTACCAGATTGTGGAAAATACAGATAGGCTTTCTGTATTTTCAAAGAGGTTTGAACCCATCTGGTCATCCACCATGTGGGGATAATAATTCTTCTGTATCAGAGCTTGAGGAAGGATTACATTAATTAGTCCTTCTCAAACCTAGATGCTTATGCATTAATTTTTAAAATTGATTTTAAATAGAGAGAGAAGAATGAGGGAGAGAGAGACAGAGAGAGAGACCTAGGCTTTGTTGTTCCCCTTATTTATGCATTCATTGGTTGATTCTTGTATGTGCCTTAACCAGGGTTTGCACCCGCAACCTTGGTGTATGGGGATAGTGCTCTAACCAACTGAGCTACCCAGCCAGGGCTATACACATTAGTTTTTGGTTGCTGCATAATAAATAACCATACATTTACCAGCTGAAAACAGCACCCTCTTATTCCCTCACAGTCCTGTAGGTAAGGAGTCTAATCTGGATTTCATAAAACCAAAGTCAGGTGTTGACCAGGCTATGTTCTTATCTGGAAGTTCTAGGGAAGAACCAGCTTCCAGGCTCATTGAGGTTGTTGGCAAAGTTCAATTCCATGGGGTTGTAAGGCCAAGGTTCCAGTTTCCTTGCTGGGTGTCCACCGGACACTGCTCTCAGCCCCTACGGCCACCTGTATTCCTCCTTCCGTGACCCTTCCCAACTGTTAGTCAGCAAAATGACACATCAACTTCTAACATTTGAAATCCCTCCAACTTATTCTGCCACAAGCCAGAGAAAACACTTCCTTTAAAGAGCTTGTGTGGTTAGATTAGACTCACCATATAATCTCCTCAATGCCATATATAATGTGACGTAATTGTGACATTAAACATCTCAACATACTCACAGATTCCACCCACACTCAAGAGGCAGAATTTACACAAAAGTAATGGCCGTTGAAGGTCATACTGAGAATTCTGACTACTACACTGTCTCAGAAGGCACCTTGGAGCTTTTAAAAATTAGACTTTTCTGTCTCAACTGCAGGCTCTTTGAATCAGAATCTCTAGAAGTAGGTCCTGAGAATTTGTGTAATTAAAAACATCCTCATATAATCTGACTATAGCCATTCTATGAATGGACGTGGAGAGCATTGAGTTAATATACTCAAAGAGCTTTATCCAGTGCCTGATAGATGACATGAACTCAATGTTATTTTCTGTCTCTCTTTCCTCTAACATTTTGCTACTCAACATGTGGTCCATGGGCCAGATTCTTAGAAATATAGACACTCTGATACCAACTTAGACTCAGGCTCTATATTGTAACACGATGTCCATGTCATTTGTAATACTGCTTCAGGAAGCTCTCCTAGGATGGACTTATATCATCAAACCTAAAATGCTATTCAGACTTACCATTTCCAATTTGATTCTATAAGCAAATATTTCAATTGTATTAGAATCGAGTCACTGAATTCTAGACCATTTCCCCACATTTATTGTATACCCTGCTCAGTGCTAGATGATATATTAAAAATCATTGGAAGTTATAATTGGAGTTTAGTAGAAGCTCACCATTATTGGATGCATAAAATATAGAACAATTCAAGGCAGCAAATTTGTTAAAACCATTTGAGAAACGTGAGAGCATTTTATTTCAGAGTAGGCAGGGAGACGACTTTGAGTTGTTTCTTGAAGGATATAGACATTGTTTAAAACCTAGTTCAAATGTTATTTCATTCATTCATTAAACAAATATTTGTTCAGCTCCCACAGTGTGCTGGGCACTTGAAATAGACATGGTTCCTGAGCTGCTAGGCTGTCCCTCCCTGGCTCTCTCCCTTGGCTCATGCCTTTATCACAGGGCTCAGCACACTGCAGTGTGTGTTCTTGCTCAGTGTCTCAGGTTCCCATGAAAGATTTGGTGCTTTTTGGAGACCAAGTTACAGTTTCCTTGGTATTTGCTTCAGCGTAACAGTGCTGGGCATGTAGTAAGAACTCAATGAGTGAGTGAATAAATGAACAGATGAATAGATGCAGGAAAGAAAAAGGTCATTGCATGGGAAACATGCATGGATAAAGGTGTGGAGAAAAGAAAACCCATAGCATCTTTGAGAGAGAATCCCAGCCTGATCTGCTAGAAAGGTCCATTTTGGAACAGTTGATGGAGCAGAGTTCCTTGGAGCTAGAGTATAAAAAAATTGGAATATTTAGAATGGAAAATATATTTTTCAGTTAAGCTCAATAAATATGAGTTAAGCCGATGAGCAATAAGATTTTGAGGGAAATGGAAGAGGTTTGGCATATGTTGGTAATCTTTGGTACTTCTAAAGGTAAATCTTACAGATCTGTTGTCTCTGAACAGAAAAGGTTGGTACAGCAGAGATGGAGACAGAAAGGTAATGAATGTACTGGCGTGCATGCACAAGCATGAATTTTATGTGTGTATTTGGGGCTTGTAAGGAAAGAGGTATCATAGCCATCCAAGAAAAAATGTCATGAGCAGATGCTCAATATGGAAAATTTCCCATTTCAAATAAGCCAGGACATTTAAAAATAGATTGATAGGCCAAATCTGTCCCAGCAGAGCTGTGAAAAATGTCCTTGGAATGCTGATTTACAGTTTACTCACTTATGCATTCATTCTTGCATTCATTCAACAAATATTAACTCACTGCTGGGCACTGTGCTAAGGTCTGGGATTACAGAGATGAATAAAATAAGGCCTCCTCTCCTGTGGGGGGGGGAAGAACCCTCCAAATTAAATTCATTCACTCTGTTAGAGGAGCAATCATGTTAGTGATAAGATGAAATTGCTCAAAATTGAAGATGCAAAACTCCTTCTGCAAGTTCTTTAAGCTTTCATTAAAAGTTTGATATTCTCTGGCTCAGCAATCTGGTAACATGGAAGGCGGACAGATAAACCTGGGGCTGAACTCTATATTGGCTATATTGAGTGTATGTCTGGTTCCTCATTTGCAAATGGGCACAGTTCCTACATTATAGGGTTGTTGTGAAATTGAAGGAACTGATCAACACAACCTAGGGGAGTGCCTGGCACACCTATGAGTCTGAGAGGTTGAACCTAGAAACTGCAAATCCTAGGCTATCAGTTACATTTGGCCAACGGGAAGCACCAACGGGATCAGAGGGGCAAAGCCAAAGAAATTGGGATATTTCTTCCCCATTTCTTCCCCATTCCTGCCTTCTCTTTCATGGGGTCCCTGGCAGAAGCCACACCCCTGAGATGCTAGGCCCCGCCTACAGCCCAGCTCCATTCTGGGGCTGGCGCTGGGCTCCTCCCCTTGCTCCTTTATCCCGTGGTAATAATGCGGCCTGAGTTGCTGATCCCCACCCGGCTGATTCGCTACCCTTCACTGGTTTCCTTCACTGTGCTCAGATCTATGTATGTTGCCCCTTTGTTAGCCTCATCTTTTTGTTGTTGTTTCTCTGTATTTAAATCATTTTTCATTTTTCAACTACAGTTGACATGCAACATTATATTAGCCTCATCTTTGGAACCATCTAGGTTGAATTATAATTTCCATCAGTGCTTTGATTTGAAGAAAGACATTAAGTTTTACTTTTACTTCTAAAAGTGTCTTCCGTGAGTTATTCTGTGAAAAAGAAGTTTCTATGGTCAAATGAGTTTGGAAAATGCCGTCTATTTGATTTCCCTCTTTGAGAGTCACAATATGTATTAACATATTAAAGGTTCAAAGGAGCCTAAAATGAAGAAATGTGTTTAATTTTATTTAACAGCATTCTCTATACTCATTTGACCATGAAACTATTATTTCATGTAACACCTATTAACATTCCACACTTGAGGAAATGCTGAACTAGGCTAAACTAATAAGATAATTTGTCACATTTATAGCATTTTGAGGTCGAAAGAACATTGGACATGGAATAAAGATTTGCTACTTCTTGTCCTGAACCTGCCACTAACTCATGGAAGACCTTGGGCAGACACCTCACCCCCCTGGAACTTGGTCTCCAGGAAGGGGCTGGAGGATCGATCTGTTTTCCCTCACACGAATCTGACTCCGATGTGTGCTCATGCTATTTTCATCAACATGAGCAGCCTTGGCAGTTGGGATGGAAATATCTCAGGAACGTTGTGCTTTGTTTCCTTAGCAATTGCAGCTTTCACCCCCAGGATTTTACTACTTCACAGTTTTTATTTCAGTCAAGACTCCAGAATGTCAAAGGCACTTGTGTTGAACTGCACAGAAATGTTCACAAAGCAAAATTATGCCATTTTTCATGTTCTTTCCAGTATACCACCCTATAGTCTGCCATAGTAATGTGACAGTATGGAAGGTGTCTTCAGATCTAAGGTTTTATGATGGGTTGAGAGTGTTCATTTGGTTATTTATGCATCACGGAGGGGAGAGCCCTCAAAAGAGTGAGTGAAAACCAGTCTTGTAGTGTCATGATCCCTCACTGTCAGAAAGCCTAGTCCCCAAAAGCACAGTCTGAACACGTTTAAACTCTGATGATTACTCAACTGATGCAAAGGCTATTAAATAGCCATCCAATGTTGTCCTAAACCCTAGAGAACTCGGCAAAAAGAGCTATGTCTGTAGCCATCAGAGCATCATCACAGGCTGCCTGGCTAATGTCATTCCATACAGAAAGCACAGTCCGGAGACTTCTTCCCCCAACCAGGCAAATTGTAGCTCACAGGAAATGGAATTGAAGACAGACTTCAGTTCTCAGAGTTTTAGATAAAAATGTAAATGAGGAGCAAGACAATAATTAAACAAATCATTCGCAGGAATTTTTATGACCTACTTAAAAACCATCAGCACAATTCAAGACACAGCAAGAAACTCTGAATCCTCAAAGTAACTGATCTGCAGCAAAGCAAACACTCACTTGATCGCCAAACTGGAGTTGAATCAAGGGAGCAGATAGTTGACATCTGGTTCCTATTTTCTCATACTTTACATTTTTTTAACCAGATAGTTGAGGAGAAGGTAGTGAATCAAATTTCAAAGAAAAATCAGCAAGATAGTCTATTATTACCCCGTATTATGATCTGTCACCCAACTTCAAAGCCATCTGTGACAGTGACGACTAAAGTTACTTGGAAAACAAACCCACTCCTTCCAAATGGGGTAGGAGAGGGAGGCACTCTGTAAAATGACTATTTTCTGTGTAATTTTTTTAAAAGTGTTCTAACTGGAAATGAAGTTAAAATTTCCATCATGCACAAATCTGAACATCTAATGCACTTCAAAATTGTTGGATAATGTTTGGAATTAGGATTGTGACACACATAGTTTGACACTGCCAAAAGTGTCACACATCTATATGTGTTTCATACCACCGCGGACATAGCTAAAAGCCATTTCAGATGAGTTCCATGTAAATGCAGGTGTCTGTCAAGGTTAATGTAGGAGAAGTGTAGCTATGGCTGGAGAGGGCCTTAGAGCGTAGGCTGGGGAAATCAAGTCCCGCAGAAGAGAAAATCTGGGATTGCAGAGAGGAAGAAAGGATGACAGCCGTGAAAACCAGAGGAAGCAGGAGGCTGGAACAAATATTGTTCTTTTTCTACAAATGAGACGATGAAACCCATAGACAGATGTCGTAAGCCACCCAGTGAATAAGTGGCAGAGCCAGGACGACAGCTAAGAATGAGCCCCTGGGCTGGTTCTCTTCCCTGCCTGCCTTGCTGGTCTCCAGCCAGGTGGTGGCCAGTGCAGTTTAAGACAGTGCAGCTACCGGGGAAATGGCATTTGCCATCTCCGCTCCTATGACCTATGGAGGGTCATTCCAAGGGAAGAGAAGCAAAGCTGTTACCAGCTTGATGTAATTAGGGACATATTTTTTACTTAGAAACAATACTCTGCTCTCATTTTGCTAAGCATGTTCATACCTTATATTTATGGTACACAAAGGAATTGGATTCTGTGGCAAAAAATACACTAAAATCTTTCTTCCTTGCCTTTATGACTTTGGGTTTTAAGAATGTAGTCATCTACTCTATAATGTATAGGGCAGGAAGGGTTTGCTTTATTTTTCCATGTAGCATTGAATCTCTCTGGGAAGTTCATCACCCTCACCTCTGTGTTAGTTCTAGACTCTGTCCATGACTTTAGCTTAGAAGTCATCGCCACGATTATATTTACAGTGGTCAAGAGCTTGCAGTCAGGCAGATCTGGGTTCAAATTTCAATCTACTAAAAGCGACTCTGAATAAGTTAAACTCTTTGTGCCTTTGTTTTCTCTTTTAGAAATGGGAATAATAATAGCCACCTCGAAGAGTGTGTGGTAGATGCCATTGGCGCCGGGGCTGGGCACCCATCCCAAACTCCCCCTCCCGCCCCCGCCCGGGAAGCCACTTTCCCAGGAGGCTTTTCCTGCAACCACTAACCCAAAGCGAGGCAAAACTATGTACAAACTCCAGAGACCACGCCCTTGCTTGGTCCTTTTCTTCTGCCCTACCCTGCTTCCTTCAATTCCCTTTTCTTAATAACATACCCACAATCAATCACTTGCACAAAAATTCCATAAGGCTCTGATTTTAGGGAACTAACTTAAGGCAGAGTTGTGAGGATTGAATGATACACCAGTTTACATCCTACCTGACATGGTTGAAGCATTGCCAAATAGTAGCTATAATCATATTATTAGCCGCATATCTGGAAACTTTATCCCAATTGCTGGCACTTGGAGCTACTCAACAAGTTATACAAAGTGAGGCTCTAGGAGATCATGTCTTGCCATCTATGCACCTGATCTGTGTACCTTGAATATCCATAGAGGTGTCTACACTGATTTCTGTATCATTCCAAGTAACACTGCCACCTCTACCTATTTCTATGTACTTCCTTTAACCATAATAGCCATAAAAATATCTATGGTATTCCTAAAGACAAGATGTCCATAGTGGGGAGAAGAGGAAGTTTCTATTCTTAAGAAATATAAATTATTCTCAGATTTACTATCGACATAAAATTAAAAAAACAAGGCAATCCTTTTATAGATTTTAGGAAGTATGTAAGGGAAAAGCATTAAACTGTCTACAGGTTTATAGTTTAAATTGTAGTTTTATAAGTAACCACATTCATGGGCTATTGGTATATTTAAAGTAGCTCCTTGCTTCTTCTCTTTAAAATACTAGAGTAATGATAATACTGAGCATTTGATCTGATGAATTCAAATAGCCGAACTTGTACTTTTAAAATGTGTAATTCCCCTGTGAAGCAGGGAGCAGGCTACTGTAAATACATAATGAAATTAAACAAGATCCTGACACTTGATGAGCCAACATCATGACTCATGGGACACATTTGGTAAAGAAATTAGTGGTGCTTCTGGGTTACTTCCATCTTCAAAGATATAAAAACATGTCTGTCTCCCCTCATTCTACTGTCCCCATCTATGTCTGCTAAATAGCTTAAACCTTATTTAATCGAAAAAGAGGAAACGCACAATGAGCTAATTTGATGAATATGGGTTCGCTTTTTGCTTCCATTAGGAAGCATGACTTAGACTTCCCATTGTTTGTTCCAGAGGGTGTGACAAGCCCAGGCCAAGGTGTCAGGGAGAAGTGGCTCAGCCTCCCAGCTCTGTCATACAGTATTTAACCAGAAAGAAATGTCCTATTGTGAGAGATAAAGGTGCCTGTGTTTATAAAGAAATCCAACTGTTGGGCAAAAGAAGGGTATTCTCTGTAAAAGGAAGGACACATCCTGACAAAATGATTCTCCTTCAGAAATTTTAGTGTTTGGGGTAGAAAAAAAACACACAGAGACTCTCAGGTGTATTTGGGAGTGTCAGCTGAAAGGTGTGATACCATGAAAATGTCGGTTAATATGTCATAGAATGATGCTAGATGCTCTGAAAAAATATGAAATAGAAACCTGGGTGTGTTGGGGGACAAAGGGGAGAGGCGCCGGGTTGAGAAGATAAGAAGTACGGCCTGTGCTCAGTAGGGAAGATGAAAGATACGTAAGCAGGATGTCGGCCTGGGCCCCCTACCCAGGAAAAAACTGGCATCACGAGATGGTAGAGCCTGCCTCTCTTTCCAGAGTTATTATCGGGATTTAGTGAGATAACATATGGAAAAGGCTTAGCACAAGGCCTGCCTATGTCTGATACTTGGAGGGTGGCCAACGAGTAGTAATTAGTATTCAGATTCATAGGCTTATACTTTGGATAAAAAATCAAGGCAGGGAGAGAAGTCAAGTAACTTGCCAGGGGTCCCACATGTAAAAATGTTATTGTTGCTCATCAACCTGCCATATATCTATTGATAGAGTGCCATGTGCTTTATGCAGACTGTCCAATAGTAACCCTATGAGATGAGAAAACTGAGGCTCTGAAATGCTAGTTGAAATAGCTTTAAGAAGTTACAGGTCTTCAGTGATGGAGCCCAGATCTGTGCCCAGGACTGGCCAGTTGCGGAGTCCTGGCCTTGATCGGCTTCCGGTACTGGCCAACACTGTTTCATAATCACCTATGTACCAGCTCAGGTCCTTCTTCAACTGGGAGCTTCTCGAGGGGAAAAACTGTCTTGTTATCCTATATTTCAGTACAAACCACAGGAATTGGCTTAAATAGATTTGCTGAGTGAATGAATGTGTGAATGGGCTGAATAGACTAGTATCTAGGAAAAATCCTGGTCCTTAGACATGCTGATACAAAGTGTGGACATGAATGGAAAATGAAAAAATTGCCTATTTTACATTATGTGTAACATTTCCCATAGTACCTTTATCTACCCATCTAAACTTTCTCACATCTTTGCAAAGATCCCCCTGACCTTGGTCCAAAGTAATCACTCCTTCTACTAAACTCTAACAATTTTATTATAATAGGAAGAGGCCACAAAGAACAATTGGCCTAACCTCCTCTTAGATAAATATAAGTTTCTTCATCTGTGAAATGGTGATAATTTCTCACACTGTCACTTATTGATTTAGTATTTATCCAGTGCTTTCTTTATGGTACACATATATGCTCCTAAAGCAAAGGAGAGGAATAAGACAGAGTTCATATTCTCAGGGATTTTATAAATTAGTGTGTGAGACAGACAAGTAAACAGGTAATTATAACACCGTGTAGAAGGTGCCATTCTGAAGACTCTGTGCGGCAGTGGGCACGGAAGAAAATGTCTGGGTTTAGCCAGAGGCATCAGGGAGACGCTAGCTGTTCAGTGTAACGGCAAAGTCACCGGCTCTGGGCCTGAAGGCTTCCTTCAGATTCCAGCCCGACCGTGCACCACCTGCATGACTTTAGGCAACTTACTTAATGCGTCTCTCACCCCTCATTTCCCTGCCGATAAAATGGGATAATTATTGTTCCAGCTTCCTAAGTTTATTCTGAAATGAAAATGCCACACATCTAAAGTATTTAATTCATTGCCCAACACACAGGGAAAGCCTGAAGAAGGCTTCACAGAAGAAGCTGTACCTTTGGACAGCGAGTTAGGAATTTCTCAGAGGGCCAGGAGAAGTATTCCATGCAGAAGGCCTTGGTGTGACAAACAACCTACAAAACAGTTGAGAGGTGTGAGGTTTTTGGTGTTTTGAATTTACAGCATACTGTAAAAAAATACACTTTATATCACAGTTCGGTCTACACGCACACACATACCCGAAAGCGAAGTTTCAGGAAACAATACTTACTATTACTGTGTGTTCTGTAATAAACTCTGATGTATACCATTTCCTTCTACTCTATTTTTTTTTTTAGTAGCGATTAAACTCCATGAGACTGATTTCCTGACCCCTTATTGGGTCAGGGCCCACAGTTTGGAAAACACTGATTTCAGGACACTGCGAGCACTAAAGTGCTGGCCGCAGTGGTCACACTACACATTGTGGCTGGTCCTGAGCCCTAATACAAATGAGAAGGGTTAGAGGCGAGGATGAAAAGACAGTCAGGGGTCTTTTCCCACAGACCCTCATAAAGCACGTTACAGAGGCCTGCTTTGATCTGCTGGCGCCGAGGCAACTGCGGGGTTCTGGCACGATCGGTTGGAAGGGCCTGGGGGATCACTCTGGAGGTCTGCAGGGTGGCTCAGCAGAGACCAGGACTGGAGGGGCGTGGCGGAGCTTCACTTTGATGAAAGCCCTGAATAACTGTTAGATTCTATTATGACCAACTTTGCAGTAAATTACACACCTCATCCTAAAATTCAGCGCCTTGCTTAGGCCGTTGGACTCTCTGTTCCATTTACGGTTGTACAAAGATTTGTTTGAAAGCTAGAGAAAGCTCAGGATCTCAGGGTTGCATTAGTAGATCTGCTTTCCAACTGTAAGCACATTCAGTAGTTACAGTATTAAGGTTGTCATGATGTATTTTATTTTTAGAAAATGATTTGAAAAAATGATGCACCCGAACTGAACTCTAACCCATGGGAAATGATTTTTCATAAATAGAAACGTAATGCATTTTCTGAAATAGTGTGAAATTTAGGTGGCTATCAAAGGCTACTTTGTTAATAAAATTCTGCTGGCATTTGGTGGCAGAGACTATTTGTAAGCAGATTTTTCTTGTCAAATTAGGGTTTAATGGTTCGAGAAACTAACACTTAATGAGTGTCTACTGTATGCAAATATTTTAAAGATCTAAACCAGCAGCGAGGACGCTTCTCTTTAGATTACCTGTGTACTTCTGTTCATATCAGCTGAGCTCTATGCTCAACATATATTTTTTAATTCATTATGCTTGTTGTTTTTGCAGAGGCAGATTTAATGGCGGGTACACTGGGCACGCGCCCTGGGCACTGACTTCCGAAGGGCCCCCAAAACCCCACCTTTACACTTTTTTCTAATGACACCAAGTTTGGTTTCATATGTGCAATTTTAATTACATACAAGTTTTACAATAGGTGGTAAAACCCGATCGTATGTTTATATTCGCTTATTTTCATTATTTCATTACTACGCTGCATACTATACACATGCTACACTGCACAGGCCCCACACGGCTGCGCTACCGCTTAACGGAGCGATAGAATCATATCTGCTACTTTGTACTTAAAAAGGTTCTCCTGTAGTGCAGACTTACGATACACGCAAATACGCAGGGGTGTAAATTAGTTCGTGGGTACGTACTTGTTTCATTTACAGTTTTAAAAATATGTATTTTTATTTTTTTTAAGGGGCTCAATATTTTCTTCTGTGCCCAGGGCCTCAATAGACCTTAATCCACCTCTGGTCAGGGCCCAGGTCGCGCACCCAGTTCGCCCGCCATTAAATCCACCTCTGCATTTTTGTCCTGCTGTCCACTAAGTAACATGTACATTGATGCAATATATTTACAAAAAGAAATATTTTTTTGAATGCTTTGAAAATAGATGATTAACTAAATGGACCACCTAAAACACGTTGAATTAAATTGGAATAGGATAACTATAACGGATAAAAGGAAGTAGTAGTTTTTTAGAAAGTGTTTTTAAGCACGCATTCTACTTGACAGTAACTGACACTGAAAATCATAACAAAATGCTTCATGGGTATGGTTTATGCCAGGGTTCTGCTCAGTTGGTCATACTCTCCAAGAAGGTTGCTAATTTTAAAAAAAATATTGTATCTAAAATAAGCAATTTAACATTGTATATAATACTTATTATTATACCTTGGTATTCTAATTACCTAATGCAGCAGAGTGAAACACTCAAAAGTTAGTGCCCTAATGTAGCAATAATTATTGTGCTCATGAATCTGCATTTTGGGCAGTGCCGGGTGAGACAGCTCACCTCTGCTGTACCGTGTGTCAACTGGGGCAGCTCGACAGATGGGACTGGAATCATGTGAAGGCTGACAAATTCACATACCCAGCAGGTGATTCTGAGAAGACTCAAACAGCCACAGACTGGCAGAACAGGGACGCTTTGGGCCTCTCCTCCTGTCTCTATGTGGCTTCTCCCCAGAGTCCCCAGCATGGTGGTTTTGTGGTAACCAGGCTTTTCACAAGGCATTTCTGAGTCCCCAAAGCACATGTGGCAAGGGAGAGTGAGCCAGGTTGAAGCAGTATGGCCTTTTATGATCTAACCTTCTACGTCCCATAGTGTCCTTTCCACCATAATGTACCAATTGGGGCATTTATAGGTTCAAGAAGAAGGAACATGGACCCTCTTCTCAGGTGGAAGAGTATCAGCATCACATTACAAGAAGAGCATGAGGGATGGGAGATGCTTTGGCCATCTTTGGAAAATAGTATCTGCTACAACTGCTTTAATTTACTATTTTGTTGTGTTTTTTTCAAATAACTGACTAAAGACTCTGGTATCATTGGAAAGAGGCATTTCATTGTCATTAGCTTAATTCTTACAACAATCCTAGTAGACAGGCATCAGAATAGCCGTTCTGGGGACCTGGAAGCTGAGGCTCAGAGAAGCTGAGTGGCTAACTCTGCTCTCTTCCCATTAAAACTCACTGCCTGACAGAGGGATCTGGGACTTGTGTCTTCTGTCTGTAAGCATTATACCCAATTCAAGGCCTATAAACCAGCAAAACCCGTTGGAATATTGAGAACAAGTGATGAACAAAATGGAGTTTGTGTTATTTCAGTTTCATTACACATAACAGTCCAGACGCCACCCAGACAAATGGCTCCCAAACTTTGCTGCACATTAGAATCATCAGGAAAAGGTTTAAAAAAAAAAGTCCTGGTGCCCAGGTTGCATCCCATAGCAATTAAATCACAATGTCTGGGGGTAGAAGCCAGGCATCAGTAATTTTTAAAGATTCCCAGATGGTCCCAATGTGAAGCAAAGTTAGGGAGCTATGACCTAGATTCTTCTCAATCTAATCTCTCCCCATTTCAGACTTCTATGAGGTCTTGCCTCTCTCTCTCTGTATTTCTCTCTCTCTCTCTCCCCCACCCTCTCTTCTTCCCTCATTCTTGCTACTGTACTTTCTCCAAAGTGCTTACCCCAAGAATTTAACTCAGGTAGTGCCCTCTGCCCAAACCTCAGACCCTAAACTGTAGCCGAGAGCTATCTAATCAGTGTCTTTACTGTCTAAATCTTTTTTTCTCATCTATAATTCGTGTGGGGGGGGGGCGGTGATGATGAGGATGATACCTCCATTGTTGTATTGTTATAAAGATTAGGAGAGATAATGTAGAATGAATGAAAGAATCGGAATCATTTCATAAATTTCCTTTATGACCAAAAAAATTAAGTCAACATGAATCAGGTTTCAGGTATTAAACATGGATTAAATATTCATTTTTAGGACACATTTGTTTTAAATTTAACACATGGGTTCATGAATAACACTATAAAGAAACCATTCTTTAAAATATTAATATAAATATCTATGTGCAAGGGGGAAATAATTGGGGAGTTTCATCTCCTCTGACAAAGAAAATAAAAAGGCCATTTAAAAATATTCCTTTTTTTTCCTTCAGACAGAGAGTGGAGGTGAGCCACAAGAAATCCAAGTTCACACGATAAAAAATGCAGGTGCTGTGAAACATTTATAAGGGCCGAGTGTAAGGCAGTATGTAGGCTTGAATTTGAAATGACATTTTGGCATAAAACAGATCTCCCACAGGCAGATTTAAAACTTCCAGAAAAGTCTTTAAATGACATCTTTTAAAATGAACAATCCTCAAATATGCCCAAGTCATTACCTCAAAGTACTTTGCTAATGAGATAGGCTAAAGAAATGGCTAAAAATAATTGACCCCAGTTTTACAGCTGAAAGTTGTAAAAAAAATCCCCCAAAAGCTATTGCAGGGTACGAACCTAGAATTAGACACTGGCAACTGTTTAGCATATTAAATACAAACATTAGGACTTGTCTCACTCAGCACAGAACAATTGCCAATGGGTTTTTTATTCACGAATTTCAAATTGCTTTACAAATTACTTGATGTCACATTCCCTCCTGTAAATTTTACACTTGTACAGCACTATGGTTTTTAAAAAATGACACTCACCCTAATATCTAATGAGATGTTTGCCCCAAGACCTCATTAGACCTTTGCACAATGCTATAAATTAGGCAAGGCAGGCGTTATTGTTCCCATTTTGTAGATAAAGCCATTGAGGTCTAGGAAGGTTAATGACTGCTCGTGTCTGCACAGTCTTTCGAATGTAAGGCACTGTCATAGTTAAACACAAACTGCAGCCCAGAATGGGTCCTCGTGTAAGTGTTTTTCATAAAGAAAATCAAGATAGGAAGAAGGAAATTAATGACTATGGGGCATGTATTATGTGGAATATTGAACACAATGCGGAGAATTGCTTATGGTATGTCAAGCCTAAAACCCAGGAAGTAAATTGGTTTTACCTAATAATGTCAACTTAAAATATGTATAGGGAAAAGACGAGAAGAAAATACACCAAATGTTCATTTTTTTATACCATTAGTTCCCAATTTCTTCTTATAAACATGTATTATTATTTTCTTTTTACAATTGAAAAGGATAATCTGTAACTTCAGGTTTTCCACTGAGTACCTCCTTATGCTGGGCATCATTCTAAGGCACTGTGCTTGGGCAGTGGAGGAAACAGGTGAAACCCCCATCTTTATGTGGCATACATTCCAGAGGTGAAATGGACAATAAATAGGGAAATCAATCAATCCATCGGAAAATATTTCATGTAGCGGTAAGTGCGATGGTGATGGCATGAACAAGACGATAGAAACGCACAGGTGTGAGTGGAGGTACGGTGGGGGAATCTGAGCATAAGCCTCAAGGCTGTGAAAAAGCTCACTACGTGGGATCTCAGGGAGAAGCATTTCAGGACAGGAAACCGGAGAAAAGCCGGAGGTGGGAATGAACCTCACTCAAGTGCTGGAAGAAGAGCCTAAAAGTCAGGGTCACAGGGCAAAGCAGAAGACCAGGGTGTAGTGCAAATAGGTAGTCAGGGGCCAGATCACACTGGGCTTCCGGGACAGGCAAAATTGTCTGAACTTTATTTAAATGTGATGAGTAGCGTTAGAGTTTTTTGCATATGTGTTTTTCGGTCTGGAAATCATGAATGACCTGATTGACATATTGCAAATACCACTCTGTGTAGAAAATAGCTTGTAGGAAGAAGTATCAAGGAAACCAGATAGTAGCCGGTGGTGATTGTCTAATTATTCAGTGCAAGCAAGAACACACAACAGCTAGAGGCGGATCGAGGTCGGTTGAGGCCCCGGGCGCAGAAGAAAATATTGGGCCCCTTAAAAAAAAAAGAGAGACAGTGAAAGTAAAAATACATATTTTTAAAACTGTAAATGAAACAAGTACATATCCACAAACTACTCTACATCCCTGCGTATTTGCGTATATCGTAAGTCTGCACTGCAGGAGAACCTTTCTAAGTACAAAGTAGCAGATGCGATTCTATTGCTCCAATGAGCGGTAACCTATGCAGCGTAGGAATGAAATAATGAAAATAAGCGAATATAAACATACTATCAGGTTTTACCACCGATTGTAAACTTGTACGTAATTAAAATTGCACATATGAAACCAAACTTGGTGTCATTAGAAAAAAGTGTAAAGGTGGGGTTTCGCGGGGCCCTTCAGAAGTCGGGACCCAGGGCACGTGCCCAGTGCGCCCGCCGTTATATCCGCCTCTAATGGCTTGTTTTGTGTAGAAGGCCTAGAGATGGCAAGAAATAATTCGATCCAAGATTTCTTTTTCTTTGGTCTGACTTCAAATGATGCTGCCATTTATTAGGTGGGGAGGACTAGGGAGGGGACATGTTAGGAAAAACATGGAAGAGTGCCGTTTAGAGCACATTAGACTTCTAAGAGGGCACTTCCCAGCGGGCGGCCTCAAGTTTAGGGGAGAGGTCAGGTCTGAAGACATGTGTTTGGGAGTCATGGGCATAGAGATGGCATTTAAAGCTCTGTACCTAAGATTGCCCAGGGATAAAGCAGTTGAAGAGGGCTCAGGGTTGAACTCTGGACTTCTCCAGAGTTTAAAAGTCTCTAAAAGGATGAGCCGGGAGCCACTGGGAATTTATTGTAAGTTTTCTTTGAGAATGAGAGAGAGAGAGAGAGAATTGGTATTAGATATTGGTATCATATATGCAAAATATTTTTATGATTCCAGTAAACAAATTGTCCCCCAAATTATTTTTAACATTTCCTGGAAAGTCATGAGAAGGCTATAAGAAAGATCATGTGACGTTGACTAGTGAGGGGGAGACTGAACTTGGTGAAAAGTCCTGACCTGACCTCTTACAATTTCTCTCAACTTGAACACATCAGAAACTGTAGATAATTTGGCCTTCTCATCTGTACGGCTGGGAGGACAGCAGCCAACAGCAAAGTGCCCCTCCTCTGTGCCACCACTGCCTCTGTGACTCTTCTTCCCACACTGCATTGGACTGAAATACTTCCAGGTCTGAGCGTGCTTCTAGGGAATGAGCTCCCTGAGGGGCAAGGACACTGTTGTATACATGGTGGGTCCTAAGTGTATAGTGAGAGTTCAGATCTTGCTGTTTGGGGTCAGATCTAGGATGGAAGCTCTAACATTTTTTACTAGCAGTGTAATCTGGGCATATGACTTACCTTCTATGAGCCTCAGTTTCCTGATGGGGAAATGAGACCTCACACCTATGTGAGAATGAGGTAACAGAGGTAAAGTACTTAGCATAGTGTTTGGCATTGGCTAGTAGGGAATACGTTATTGGTATTTGTATTAGATTTCTTCCATAACCCACTGTCTGCCCTTCTCCATCCTGCTTGGACTCCCAGGAGGATGATATGATTAGAACCACAGGGTCAGGTAGACCTGAATTCAGACTTTCACTCCCCTGTTTACCAGCTGACTGCCACATCACGTTCGTCTTTTAGCTCCCTGCAGTTCACGTTCCCCTTCTGGAAGGAGGGAATAGTAACAACATACCTAATGTGCTGTGGTTGGTAGGATAATTGTGAAATGTGTTTAAGCCCTTCACATTGGTGTACTGCACGCACTCAATAAATCCTCATTGGTGTGATCATCTCCGGGATGTGCAAGAAAGCAAGCCCTTCATAAACCATAAATGATTACAAATCTGGAGGAGGTGTTTCAATGGTTATTCACGGGAAGTTTCATTGCTGTGAGGATACGAGGAGGCTGCCATTCTCTGAAACTTGCTGCCTTTCTCCTTTCGGTCCTTTACAGGATCTGTGATCACTGTGCCCTCTAAGATTTGGCCCAGGTGCAGCCCCCTCCAGGAAGCCTTCCCTAATTAATTGTACTGTGTCTACCTACCCTTTTCTCCAAACACACAATCCTTAGGAGTAAATTCAGATTTACAAAACAGATGAATTAGGGTTAATTAATTGTAGCACTAGAGGACTCTCAGGATTGCTTTAAATCATGCACTCCCAAAGTGCAGTTGAACCACATGCCATTTGCAAACATTTGATTAACACTCAGGGGCTCTGGGACATCACTATTGCCCAGATTTGGTTTGGGCTATTTAGCGCACATATGTTAAATGTTGCTTTGCTAATCTTCAGAGTTGGCTTTGTCCCGTCTAGGATTTCCTATTAAATTCCCAAAGGAGGGGACTCTGACCTTAGTTTTCATTGCCTTTAAGGAGGAAATACACCAAAGGGCTATTGTGGTAGGTGGGACACAGAGGCAGGTGGACTGCCCAGCTAATTTTTGACAAGCAAAGCAGTTGGTACCTGTTGTACTGTCTTCAGGGTCTCTCTGTGGTGGAAAGGATGAGCCTCCTGGAATGGTTGTAAACTGCATACTAAAAGTGGTAGCCTGTGGGCATTTTACTCACGCCAGCAAAGAATTTTGAAACTGCAAAGCAACATAACAGTTTTATAATTGTTTTTTCCTTAATTTGTTCCTGTCTTACTCTCCTGATCAATTATGGTAAACCCCTTCCATGGGATGAGCCAGTGAGCTCACTGCAGGCACAACAATGAAGGAGACAGCAGAGGAGAGGGTCCCCCTCCTCAGTAGGCTTGAGAGAGGGAGAGCTAAGTGGACAGAGACGATAAATCTTCACACAACAGTACTGAAGAAAAATATAAGACAGGCTGAGCCCCAGCCACTTATGGGATAGGAAGAAAAAGAAGACAGGGACCTTTGTACTTTGGGGCTCTACAATGTCAGGAACAGGTCCCAAGGAGCAATGCAGAGGCGCCAAGGCATCAAACACAGACTTGCAGTCCTGGGGTGTGGGGGCCAGGGCCCAGAAGAACAAGCTCGGTGGCACCCCAGTATCCCTGAAGGCTCAAGTCTGCACACCCAATTTTAGGGATGATGGGGGCACCCAGCCCGGAGACAGGAAGCACCAGCACAGAGGGCAGATGCCGGCTCCGCTTCACACCTCTCTGGCCTGGGTGGGCGCCTGCTGGAGGTCCTTGGTGAGCACTCACGGCCAGTCTCCACCTGCAGTTACAGACTTCCAGGTGGACAACGGCCCGGACCTCGCCACTTCTGGCCCCGCTGTGGTTCTGCAGGGACCTGCATCTCATTCCAGACCTGGGCTCGGCCTGGGGATTAGTATCTGCTTTAGTTCTGGCAACTAGCTTTTATATATGATATCCCTGGCTCTCAGCTCCTGGTTATCCATACAGGGACTCAAACTTGGCCGCATTCTCCCCCATCCGTCCCTTGTAAACAGTGGTAACAGCCTGCTATTAATAGCCTCCTTCCATTTCCTCATCTCTCCTCCTTTAAACACACACACACACACACACACACGCACACACACACACACACACACACAGATACATAAATATATTTTTATACAATGAGATGGCAAAATAGTCATTGCTCTGCAACTTGTTTTCTCCCACTTGGACAGTAGATCATGGATATTTTTCTAGATCAATATATATAGAATCAATACATTCTTTAAACACTGAACAATATTCCATAATATAAATTATCATAATGGGTTTAACCATTACCATACTGATCACTGAGGTTTGATTCTTTCTTTTACCATTATAGGTAATATTGTAATACACATCCTTATACCCATGTTACTCACATGCTACAACTTTAATTTCTATTGAAGATATGCAGTTATTCCAGTGGGTTCATAGGTGCATGGGTATAACTAGACTGACTTAGAGTGGAATCACTGGGTCAACTAATATGTGTATATACAATTTTTATAGGTGCTATATTTTCAGACATAAGAGAGTAAAATTATAGCTAGACTCACTTGTCACCCTCTAGCTGTTGAATTGGGACAAATTATTTTGGTTTCTAAACTTCAATTTCCTCATCTACAAAATGGTTCAATAATATATATTTTGAAGCACAAAGGTATGCAATATATGCCATCTGGCAGAAACAAGAAGTATACTACTTAAGTTACATCTTTTTAAATTATTTTATTGTTATTAAAAGGCACGCCCTAAACTTAAAATTAGCAGAAAAATAAAAACGAAGGGCACCTGGCTGAAAGACCTGCAGGCTAACCCCAGCTTCCGTTTTATGTGGCATTAGGCGGTGCAGATCGTTTGACGCTTCGGGGGCTCCGAACCAACAATTACTGACAGCGGAGGGTCAGAATAAGCAGCCACCAGGCTCCTTGGCAATTCCACAGTTTCTGTAATGGGTTATTTTATTTCCAGAGCATTAGTAGGCAGAAGCTATTGGGTTTTCAGACCCCTTTGCACTAAGACAGAGGCAAGATTAGAAAATTAGAAAAATAAATAAATAAACATCCCAGGCCAGGTTCTTCACCTACACGGTGGAGAAACACAGTTGGTCCCTAAAGAAGACACATCCCCCCTGGGAGCTCAGCTGTTGGCAGATCTCAGCTGTTGCACCATGTCTAGTAGGTTCTCAGACTTTCTCATTACAAAGTGGGGCAGTAAGTATCTCTGCAGGGATGGGGATTAGGAAATAGGTTGGTCTCTAAGCACTTTTCAAAGAGCCAGTCCCACTTCCCCAGTCCTCCAGGCAGGTTCCTTCTTCCCCACACTCCCAAAGCCTCCAGGAACCGTGACCCCACAATCTGTTCTATGGTCCCATGACATGTGTCTACACTCAACATTCTACCTTCATGTCTGATTGCTGTAGTCCCGGAGTGTGGGGGCCAGGGCCTTTCTTCCGCCTAGCAGAAGCCCAAGGAAACTTTGCCAAGTGGAAAGGAATTGTGCAATTGTTTTTTAATATAGTTAAACTGATTTAATAGTCTCATTTAAGGTACAAGCCGCCTTCTATACTCAGGATACTTTTTTAATAAATACAGATAAATTGAATATATGACCGTGAGCATGGGAGATATTTTAGAGAATATCTCTCCCAATACTGTCATTTATTCATTTACTCATTTACTCAGCTGTTACTGTGCTCTAGAAGAGGAAACTGAGGGCCAAGTAAGTGAAGTGGCAATTTCAAGGCTGCACAGTTAGCTAGTGGAGGAGGTGAGACCCAGGCTTGGACTTTCTCACTCGATTAAGTGCTTACTTTGCTATGTTGCAATAATAATCACCAGTGTAGTGACTATAATTCCATGCACCATAGTTTTCTATGATATCATTTCCAATATACAGAAAAAGCTTGGGCTTCTTGAACTTTCTAGTTCTCAAGGATTTTTATGTAATTAAAAAAATCACAACTCACAACCCTTACATTTCCCCTCTGACTGGTTTCTCCTAAGTTGTCATGTTCTATAGCAGAATATTTGTTTCAGTTTCATCTTACAAACTAGAGAGTCCATTAATAATGACTGGAGAAGCCACCAGGCTTTTTGAAAGTTTTCTGGAATAGGTGAGTCATGAACTAGACCTTGAAAGTTAAGTGAGATCCCAACAGGTAGAAGAGAAGGGCAGCCCAGACAGGAGCGTCAGGGACAGCAAAGGCTCAGAGGTGGGGTGTGACTGATGGATTCTGCACCTGGAGCAGAAAGAGTGTGGGAAAAGAGGGAAGGGAAGAAGAAACTGTTAAGCGCAGTTATTCTGATGAGCCAAGGCTGTCAAACTAAGGGGTCTGTGTTTTCTCCAGTTGACAAAGAAAAACCACACGAACAGCCTGATGGACAGTGGTCTTTAAGGGAGAATTATCTCCAAGCGGAGCAGGAGCAAAGCAGAGGCTGAGAGCAACGAGAGGCTATGGATTAATGCAGAGTGTACTGAGGCTGGGCTTAGTGGGCTTGCGGCTTATGTTGCAGCCTCCCTGTTTAATAGCTGTGAGACCGTAAGTGATTTACTCTGCTTTGCTAAGATGCAGTGCCCTTTTCTACAAAGTGGGACTAACAATGCCACGACTTCTTATGACACTCAAATACACAAATATATTAATAGAGAATTACTTTGTAAATTGTATGGCAGGATTATTCAATATAACTTCCTGTGATGACGGAAATGCTCTATATTTGTGCTGTGCACCTTGGTAATCACTAGCTTACATGAAATGTCACTAGCCATACTTGAAATGTGGCCAGTGTGACTGAGGAACTGAATTGTTAATTTAAAAGAACTAGATTTAGCCCTGGCTGGTGTGACTCAGTGGATTGAGTGCCGGTCTGTGAACCAGAGGGTCACCGGTTCGATTCCCAGGCAGGGCACATGTCTGGGTTGTGGGTCAGGCCCCCAGTGAGGAATGCACAAGAGGCAACTGCACATCGATGTTTCTCTCCCTCTCTTTCTCCCTCCCTTCCCTTCTCTCTAAAAATAAACAAATAAATAAATAAAAATAAAAGAACTAGATTAAAATTTTTAAGAGTCACCGTATTTGACAGCACAACTCTAGAACCTAGGGGAATGGAAGGAGATTGGATGTTTAAAACAGAAAATCCAGATTTCGAACATGCTTTTGACACAATTGACCAGCCACTTTAACTCTCTGGGAGGAAGAAGAGTAGGCATATTGTCATAGTCGGTAGACGTCCTTGGGCTCCGGGTTGTAGCCACCAGGGACTTCTTGCATCCCCTAGACCACACTCTGCTTTCCCGAGTCTCTCTCTCTGCACCTGCGGCTCTCTCTGCATGTAATGACCATCTGCCTTTGTCCCTTGGTTTTGCTTGGAGAAATTGAAATTTCTTTCAGACTTAATTCATGTGTCTGCCACACGCACTCAGAGTTGTTCCTAGCTTCTGTGTTGATTCTGAGGCTGGGCTATGCGTTTTTCTCAATGTCCCCTGGCTGCCCTGTGATTCTCACTATCACAGCACAGGTCGCACTGCAGCCCATCTCCCGTGTAGGCTGTCAGTATAGAGCGGGCGCTCACTGAAGGGCAAGGATTGAATTTCACTTTATGGTAAAATACGTATAACATAAAATTTACTATTTTAACCAATTTTAAGTGTACAGTGCAGTGGCATTACATACATTCACATTGTTGTGCAACCATCACCCCCGTCCATTTCTAGGACTTTTTCATTTTCCCCAAACTGAAACTCTGTACCCATTGACCAATAGCTTCACATTCCCCCTCCCCCAGCTTCAGGTAAACACTGTTCTACGTTATGCCTCTGTGCTTTTGACTACTGTGTGTGTACCATGTTAGTGGAATCATATAGTATTTGTCCTAGCATGCTGTCCTCAAGCTTCATCCATATTGAGACATGTGTCAGAATCCCCTTCCTTTTTTAAGGCTGAATAATATTCCATTGTGTATATATACTACATTTTGTTTTTACATTTGCTCATGGATAAATATCTGGGTTGTTTCTGCCTTTTGGCCATTGTGAATAAGGCTGCTATGACCACGGATATACATGAGATCGAATTTTGTATATTTTTCTGTTTCCAGCTCCAGCTGGCTGACCAATAAAGCATGTAAAATGACAAAGGGTCTTTTACCCATCACAGGGAGCCAATAAAATTTCAGCACAACTACTATTCCTGGAAAGACAGGAGATATCCAGTAAAAATGCTGAATAAATGAGAGAGAGGGAAAGGTTAAGAAAGGAAAGAAGAGAGGGAAGGAGGCCAGCTGCTGTATTCAAGGCTCAGACACGCACACAGGCAGAATTTGCTTTCCTACACCGCACCGGAAAAGCCCATGTCGAACTTCGCCTCAAAGGTTTTCCTTTTCTTTATCTTCCTTCCTTCCTTCTTTCCTCCTTCCTTCCTCTCTCTCTCCTTCCTTCCTTTCTCCCTCTCTTCTTTTTCTTTTCTCCTTCCCTCCCTCCCCTCTTTTCTTCTTCCTCCTTTCCTTTCCTTTCCTTTCCTTTCCTTTCCTTTCCTTTCCTTTCCTTTCCTTTCCTTTCCTTTCTTTTCCTTTCCTTCCTTCCTCTCTCTCTCTCTCTCTCCCCTCCCTCCCTCCCTCCCTTCTTTCCTTCCTTTTCCTTTTCTTTAAAAAAAATCTTTTTTAATCCTCACCCAAGGATATGTTTTTAGAGGTGGTGGGGAGAGAGAGAGAGAGAGAAACATTGATGTGAGAGAGGAACATCGATCAGTTGCCTCCCATGGCACCCAAGGAGGAATCAAATGCACAACCTAGGTATGTGCTTTGAACAGGGATTGAGCCTGCGAACTTTAGTGTACAGGACAATGCTCCAACCACCTGAGCCAGCCAGCCAGGACTCTTTCCTTCTTTCTTTATCATTTTTAAAAACTAGTCTTGGAATCAGAAGCCTTGTTCATATTTCTGCCATTTGACTTACATCAGTCACAAACCCGGAACCTCTGCTTCCTCGACTTTAAAATGGGCCTAACGTCTTCTCTCCAGTCTCGTGCATGTGTGTGTTTGGTGTGACGCTTGAATACCAGTATGGTCTTTGAATTCAAAAGGAAAAAAAATGTAGGAACTATAGAGGTTTTAATTCTTCTCCAGAATTTTTCTTTCTGAAGTGTCTTAATTATAAGTCAATTAAAATCCATAATGGAAAAGAGACTTGAGACTTCAAGAGAGTTTCTTTTAAAATTCTGTTTCTAAACCTAGAGGCAGGGAGAGTCAAATTGCTAAAATTTTTACATTCTAATCACTCCTATTAAAGTTTCTGATGTTCTATCTGGGCTTGACACAGTCGGTGAAAATATTAAGCCTTTATAACACCAAAAAGTGCTAACACAACTACAGTAATACTTCAGCCACTGGCGACATTTAAAGAATCCCCAGCTACATAATCACATTAACATTTAATGTGCCCAAGTTCAGCTAAAATATGTTTCCTCTCTTCTTCATCTCTTTCCTGAAGCGAAAAATACCCATGGAACTGGAGAATTGCATTTGCGTTCTGTTCTGAGTCTCCCACAGAAAAGGGAGTTCGTTAGCCCCCTTGCCCACACAGGCTGCTCCTCGAGGTAAACACAGCTTGTTCGTGTGGGCAAACATCTTTTATCATTTTACACCCTTTATAGGTCAGCCAGTTTGAATTGCAGACACAGGAGAGTTCCCAGAGAAATTCATTACTGCCCCTCATTCTGGTTTTCCATCTCAATATAATTAAGCTTGGCTAATTGTCTATCATGATTAAAATCATGCCAATAACAACCTTGTTCTTGAGTTTGGCTCTGGTCCAAACTTGTTAATCGCTCTTGTTTTAGAGTAGGTCATTCTGTACCTTGCTTCAGCTGTGAAATTCCTTATAAATAACATGCTTAGATAATAAGATCATCCTTGGGTGACCAGGAACTGTCAACTTGGATGACACAAGCTGTGGCTAATGTATGGCATAACTGAATTATAATTCGAGTCATTCCCAACAGCCTGGACCATGGCGTTGACTTTAACACGGTGCCATTTCACTAGGAAAAAAAAAAAAGTAAAGTTCTGAATGTAGGTTCAAAAAATTAATTGCATAGAGCTCAGATGGCAGGAGTTCACGAAACAGATTGGATTATATAAAGTGGGCCCACAGCTCAACATGAGTCAATATGGCTTCGAAAACGACAAGATTTGCTTGGATTAATCGAAATGCAACCTTTTACCTAACCTAACAGGTATTAGTTATAAGGACTACTATTATTTTATGTACCCTTAGGGAAAAGAAAGTGCTGCCGATTAAAAGTTAGGCCAATGCTTTCTTGTCATTTAGAATTTGTATTTTATACTTAGTGAGCAATCTCTTGGGTGCATTTGTATCCTATATCATGCTGCTCTAGTTCCCTGCTTTCCTGAGTACTTTACATTTCAAAGCTGAATCACAGTATAATCTGTGTTAAGCTCCTTTAACTGTCAACCCAACTCAGCATATGGAGTTGCGGCAACGTGCATAACTCAGTAGAAGCCATGAGCTCTGACCAAGTGCGTGAACAGAAGCTGCAATGACTGCCTGCTTGCTAACAGCATTTCTAAGGTGTCAGCAATTCTAAGATGTAGCCTCACTTTTCAGATATTAAATTGTAGAATAAATATACATGTTAGGGCTTATGCAATATAGTACAGGGTTCAAAGTAAGGGAGATTGATAACCTTGTTCTCCTTAGTGCCGGTGAGTTCCATATTTTAGGGCTCTGAGCTCTGAGCAACACACCTTGTGCAAGGCTCTTTCTGATTTATGCACACCCTTCCCTCAGTTCTCTCTGAACATTGCGTATGGCTCTGTCTACACCAGCTGTCGTAGTACAATGTCACTTTTATTCCCACATTAACTTCAGAAAATGTATGGTCCCTGAGGTCAAGGGAGCCTTCTTCATTTCTGCCTCATGGACAACTAGGATGGTTCCTAACACATAGTAGGTGTTCCATAGATCAATGAATAAATGAAAGAAAGAAATTCTATTGTATCATGATGAACTCTGGGTCACAAAACAGTTTTCTCTAATAAGAATTTTTAAAAACATTATTATGATGTAGATGATGATCAAGCAGTCTTATTTACCGATGTACACATATAGCATCATTTACAAATATTGTACATCATCCACGCCCATAGGATTGCACTGCAGCATCTCACCTCCTCCCTCTGTCCTTGCGCTAGCACATGTAGGCCTTGCATTCTTTTTTTTCCTCTGTTGTCTCCTTTATTTTTTAATATATTTTATTGATTATGCTATCACAGTTGTCCCAATTTTTCCCTCTTTGCCTTTCTCCATCCGGTACCCCCATTCCCTCCAGCAATCCCCTCCTTGGTTCATGTCCATGGATCATGAATGTAAGTTCTTTGGCTTCTCCATTTCCTATACTATTCTTAATATCCTCCAGTTTATTTTGTACCTACAAATTATGTTCCTTAATCCCTGCACCTTATGCCCCATTCTCCCCTTCCCCCTCCCAGCTGGTAACCCTCCAAATGATCTCCATATTTATGATTTTGTTCCTATTCTGGCTGTTTGCTTAGTTTGATTTTTAGATTCAGTTTTTGATAGCTGTGAATTTGTTGACATTTTAATGTTCATAATTTTGATCTTCTTTTTCTTAAATAAGTCCTTTAATAGTTCATTTAATAATGGCTTGGTGGTGATGAACTCCTTTATTTTTACCTTGTCTGGGAAGCACTTTATCTGCCCTTCCCTTCTAAATGATAGCTTAGCTAGATAGAGTAATCTAGGTTGTAGGTCCTTGCTTTTCATCACTTTGAATACTTCTTGCCAGTCCTTTCTGGCCTGCAAAGTTTCTTTTGAGAAGCCAGCTGATAGTCTTAAGGGAATTCCTTTGTAGGTAACACTCTGCTTTTCTCTTGCTGCTTTTAAGATTCTCTCTCTATCTTTAACCTTTGGCATTTTAATTATGAAGTGTCTTGGTGTGGTCCTCTTTGGGTCCAACTTATCTGGGACTCCGTGTGCTTCCTGGATTTATATGGCTATTTCCTTTACCAAATTAGGGAAGTTTTCTCATTATTTTTTCGAATAAGTTTTCAATTTCTTTAGCTTCCTCTTCTCTTTCTGGCATCCCTATGATTAAAATGTTGGTACATTTGGAGATGTCCCAGAGGCTCCTTATACTACCCTAATTTTTTTAAATTCTCTTTTCTTTTTGCTGTTCCAATTGAAAGCTTATTTCTTCCTTATGTTCCAAATTGTTGATTTGAATCTCGGCACCATCCCCTCCATTGTTCATTCCCTGTAGAGTATATATATTCCTTTATTTCACTTAATTTAAACTTCCTGGGTCTTTTTCATGCTGTTGTCATATTCAACAAGTTCTTTGAACATCCTGATAACCAGGTTTTGAACTCTGCACCTGTTAGGTTGTTTATTTCCATTTCATTTAGTTCTTTCCTTGGGATTTTGTTCTGTTCTTTCACTTGGGCCAAAGTTCTTTGTCTTCTCAATTTCGTAGCCTCCCTGTTTTTGTGTCTATGTATTAGGTAGAGCTGCTTTGACTCCCTGTCTTAGTAGCATGGCCTATTGTAGAAAAGGCACCTGTAAATTGTGTGGAGTGGAGCCTTAGGTAGTAACCAGGGTGAGGCAACCTACTTTACCACTTTGTGGCTCTCTGTGGGGGGAGTGCTCAGAGAGGGAACAATGCCACTGCCTAGCTTCTGGAAGTTTGCCCCTCACTCTCCCTGTTTCCAGTCACTTCACTTACTCCCCATATGTGACTGGTTGCCCTGGTGCTGAATCCCAGAGGAGGTGGGTCTGCATAAGCTCTACGTTTGTGCAGGCCCTTTAAGTGGAATCCCCTGAAAATCTGGCAGTTTCCTCCATTGCCCCAACCCCCACTGGTTTTTACAGCCAGAAGTTATGGTGATTTTTATTCCTAGTGCTAGAACCCTGGTCTGTGTAGTCTGGCCTGGGGCTGGAATCCTTCACCCCCAAGGTAACCCTCCTGATTTTTATCCACTGGATGTGAATGTGGGACCACTCGATCCACCGCCTCTCTGTGCCACACCAGCTCTCCACACCACTCTGCCTATCTTTGTGTCTCTGCCCCTTCTACCCATCTGGATGAATGTGGCTTCCTTAAATCCTTTGTCGTTGGACTTCCATACAGCTCAGTTTTCTGATGGTACTGTGCGCTATTTGTTTTGAGGTCTGGTTGTAATTTTTTCTGTAGTTGTTTGAGGAGGCTAAGTGTGTTTACCTACTCCTCCATCTTGACCAGAAGTCTGGCCCTGTGTCCTAATGAAGAGCCTTTAAGCCTTGTTGCTAACTGGGTGTAAAACTAACTCTGCCATTTAACTGTCCAAGGGAACATGAGGTTTCACTCTCTGTAGATCTTAGTTAAATAGACCTACTTCCTAAGACTTCTGTGAGGATGGAGTAACACATATACAGAACCTGCAATAGTGCCTGCTATACTATACATTCTCAGTAACTTTTAGCTACAGGCATATAACACATGTTACAACCTACAAGGAGCTTTTGCACCACCGTGTCTTTTGATTGGCATGCAATTTTGAGAGAAGGCTCTTCTATTCCTATTTTTCAAACACTAAAATAGACTTGGAAAAAAAAGTAGCTTGCACAAAATCACAGTGTCAGGCTAAGACCTTTAACCTTAGTTCTCCTTATCAAATGATGTTCATATTTTTTTTTAAGTATTTTATGATCTGGACAGAACATTAGAGATAATCTAGTCCTAAACTCTCATTTATCACATAAAGAAGCTGAGGAACAGAGAGAGAAAGTGATTTTCTTTTAGCACCATTCAGCGGCTGGTGGCAGAACTGGGATCGCAGCCCAGACAACTAGATTCTGGGGGGAAAAAAATGCTTATTTCACTATTTTCACCCAGCCTGGTGTCCAACTCTGAGGAATGCATCTTTAAATGCAAACACTTCCTGGTTGTGTGGGACCTGCCCTGCCCTCCTCTCCAACCTCATTTTTTACTGAAATGACTCGTCTCACTTTGCACGATCCCTTTAGCTCTTACCCTCATACATAATCATTCCCCGATGTACTTGCTTTCCGTCTGTCCAGAAAGTTCTTCTCCTGATGTTTTGTCATGTCTGTTTTTTTACTTAATTCAAGTATCTGCTCAAATGTCACCTCCTCAAGGAAGATTTCTCTATCCAAATTTGCCTTTTAGACCCTAAAAGAGCCCCTAACCCCTACTGTCTAACATTCTCATTTCCCTTGCTCTGCTATTTTCTTTATGGCCCTGATATTTCTTTATAGCACTATTATATATTTACATATTTAGTGTTATGTCTCTTCCACTATGATGTAGACTTCACAAGGGCAGTGACTGTGTTTGTTTTGTTCATCATCATGTCATCACCAGAAGAATGTCTGGCACATAGTGTGTGCTCACTGAAAACATATTTTGAGTGTCGACTATGTTCCAAGCACTGGAACAGGCACTGGGAAAACAGTTGTGAGTCATAAAACCATTTGCCTCTGCTCTCATGCAGTTTTAGTCTAGTGATAGACATAGTAGACATTGATTAAATAATCAGAGAATACATGGTGAGAGCATGTCATCAGGAGAGGTGGGCTAGTTTTGAGATTATGGGGTAATTTCCCCGAGGAGGTAATTTTCTGTGTACACCTGTGAGAGGTAAGATCTCTAGGTGAAGAGAGCAGAGGATGAGTGTTCTAATACAGGAAACACTAACAATACCTTCTTGTGATAAGAAGGGGTAATGGTGAAGGGAAGGTATCAGAGGGATGGGGAAGTGGGTAGAAGTCTGACTATGTGAGACTCTTTAGGACATGTTAGGGATCTTAGTCTTTATCTTGTGGGTCATGGGAAGCCACTGAAGGATTTTAATCACAGAAGAAATATGTTTAGTTCTGTATTTTAAAGTGGTCAACTTTGTAGTTGTTTGGAGAATGAAATGGGAGAGGGTAAGAGAGGAATCAGAATATTTAGTCAGGGGGGTCCCTGCAATAGACCCAGAGGGAAGTGACAGTGGCTTATACTAAGGCGGGGACAATGGAAAGGAAAAGAAATGGGTGGAGCAAGATCTTAGAATTTACAACCTCTGGTCAGAGGTCAGACGTGAGGATTGAGGAAGAAGGTGTTTCAAGGATAACTCAGATATTTATTTTTTTCTACTTGTAAAATTGGATGAAAGGTAGTGACAGAGAGAGGGACAATCCTGGAAGAAGATAAGATCATGAACGTTATTTTGGACCTGCTGAATTTGAGATGATTTTGAGACATCTAAGTGCAGATATGAAATAGCAAAAAATATAGGTCTGGAGCTCAGGAAGTCTCTGCACTGGAGATGTACCTGGACAGTTTTAGATGGTCCTTGAAGCTACAGGTGTGGAAAGTGTAGATGATAGTTTGAGAAGAGGCTTACAGCATCACTTTAAGAAACATCATCATTTAATAGCTAGGTAAAAAAGGATGGACCCAAAAGGCACAGAGGAGTGGCCAGAAATAAATGAGAAAGTCAGGAGAAATGTGTCACACTGAGGCCAGGGGATGAGGGCATTCCATGGAGAAAGGGGTGATCAGCAACACCCAACATGGCAACCAGGTGACTAAAGACGGGCATCTTATTATCGACTTCGAGGCCACTTGTTGACTTAAGTGAAGACTGTTCGAGCTGTTGATCTAAAAAAAAAAAAAAAATAGAACTAGAAGAAGCCAAATGGAGAATAACAAGATTTTTAATGGAAATGGCAAGAAAAGCCAGATCTTTTAGGAAGAATTGATGTGAAGTTAGGGGAAAGAAAGAGAAAAGGTTATAGTTGGTGGGAGATGTTAGGGGGGCAGATCTCCAGAAGGTTATTTATTTAATAGATTCAAAACTGAAGAGATTGGAGCATGTTTATATGAGGAGAAGCAATGTCACTTCAAAGGACATATTTCAAAGCCTATGTAAAGGAATTAGCCTTAGCAAAGGAATTAAACAGTGCAGACATAGTAGGTTTGTACGTTTAGTGGGAAGAAGTTAAGGGAGTTCTCATTTCACAGATTAATTTGCATGTACAGTAGGAACTAGTCATAGGCAGTAAAGAAATGTTGGGAAGGAGTTGGGGATATGAGGATAGTGGAGAAAGGTGGAAATACTTAATGGAGAGACTGAGACAAAGTTGAGCAGAGAGGCTGGGTAGGATGTGGGTCCTTTAGTCTGCCCACGAATGTGACCCTGTAGTCTCCTGTGCGGGTATAAACACCAAGTACAAGATTGGTTTGGTTTATCACAGGTTGTTATTTTTCCAGATACATGCGATGAAAAACCAGAGAGGCAAGAGAGTTAAAGATTATGGTAAATGTGTTACAGGCATTATATTGAATAAAGAACATATTCCTCATTATGTATACTAGTTGGATGACAGAAATTTTCTCTTTCATTCATTCATTCTGGTTTTTTTTTTTTATCCTTGCCCAAGGACATGCCCATTGACTTTAGAAAGAAGGGAATGGATAGAGGGAGAGAGAGGGAAATATCGATGTGAGAGAGAAGCATCAATGGGCTGCTTTCCCATGCACCCTAACCAGGGATCGAATACACAACACAGGCACGTGTCCCCGTTGGGAATCAAGCCCTTTCAGTCCATGGGACAATGCTCCAACCAATTCAGCTACACTGTCAGGGCTCTTTCATTCATTCTTTTTTTTTTTTTAAGATTTTTATTTATTTCTTTTTAGAGAGAGGGGGAGGGAGGAAGGAAAACATGAACGTATAGTTGCCTCTCGTGCACCCCCTAGTGGGGACCTGGCCCACAACCCAGGCATGTGCCCTGACTGGCAATGAAACTGGAGAACCTTTGGTTCACAGGCCGGGGCTCAGTCCGCTCAGCCACACCAGCCAGTGTACTTTCATTCTTATTTAGGGTACTTTTTCAGCTGAGATTCTATGCTTGCCTGGGTCAGTTTGGTTCATGTTCACCCTTTATATTTAACGGTGAGCTGCTTTGAAGGAAGAGGCCATAACTAATTCATATCTGCATTGCCAATGCCTAGGTCAGCACTTTTCACATTTCGGATGACTGATAAGTGCTAAATAAATATGCTGTATAAATTGATGCATGTGGAAGACATTTAGACAGGGCAATTCCCGTAAGATATTTATACATTCTCTAACAATAAAAATAATAATCACCAGCATCCTTGATACAGATTTATAGTTTACTTCTCAAAATACAATAAACAAAATGAGCTGAAAACCGGCCTAAGTTCTGAATGAGAGATGTGGTCATTATTTTTTTAGTTCTCTTTGCTAAGGAAATGTTATTTCTCCCCCTTCTAGAGAAATGAGAAAAAGAGGAATGAACCAGACTAGATAGCTTTAAAATTCTTCATTAGCATCCACACTGAATAAATTTCAACGGTAGGAGACTTAACACAGATTTCACTGGATCTGATGCACAGAAAACGAAGCCTGCCAATCTTGCAACATGTCTCAAGATGAAGAAGGTCAACATATCAGAAAATAAAATCAGTAGCAGAGACTTCAAAGAAATTCATCCCAAGAGTTCTTCTCAATGAATGTAGTGCAAGATTGAAGAATTCAATTACATGAAAAAGAGGCCTTTTTTTTAATACCATGCCCAGCTATTAGTTTTTTTTTTTGTCATTGCTAACATGAAGGTATATTGTTAGCCATCAGGAAATCTCAACAAATGCATACATTCAGATCACAAGGGATTTGTTTGGTAGATGGATCTGAAATCTGTTCTGCTTCCAACTCCTCACCTAAGATTTCATTTATGCCAAGGAGAATGTAATCAGATGTAGAAATACTGAACTCATTGCCACTGAGCCGCTTTATTCCTTTAGAAAAAAATAATCCTGCCTTTAATTCTGATAGAACATTATAATTAGCTTTTTTATTTGGGGTTGTTGACCAACTGAATTTCCTCTGTCTTAGAAAGCAGAGATGGAGAAGGGTTACCTAAGTACATTCTGGAAAGCAAGAGCCTGAAAAATGCATCTTATCCTTTTTCCTGATAAATAAAATTCTAGGGGTTGATTCAAACAAAATGATGTATTAGACTCAAAAGCATAAAGCTTAATTTATGTTATATTACTAATTTAGAAATGTTCTTTGCACGAGACTGTCTAGAATCCCTTGCAGTGGACAAACAGCCCCTTGCCTCCTGGCATGCACGTCCCCTGGGGATACGACTTCGACGCTCCCGCTATCCAGAGGTAGAGTCTGTCTCTCCGCCCCTTGATTTTGGACTGGTCTTGTGACTGCTCTTGACCAAAAGGATATAGCAGAAGGGAAGTTTTACTAGTTTCAGAGCCTAGGCCTCAAAAGGCCTTGGAGCTTTCTTGGCCCGCCGGCTGCCCTGAGGCCTCCACATGAGAAAGCCGGTCTAGCTTACAGGAGGATGAACGGTGCGGTGCAGAACAGAGGCACGCCAGTGCTCAGCCAGCACCACTCTTTGCTAAGGGTGCTTCTCTAGGTCCTGCCAATTTAATATATCTAATTTCTCAAATTTGATCTGTCACTGACAGTTTAGGGTTTAGGTCCTAAAATCTGTCCTGTAGACCTTTGCCGTTACCTCCTAACTAGTCTTTTTGCCTCTTGTCTCATATCTACCTGTCACCTGCACTGTGTCAAAATGATTTGTCTTGAATTCATATCTTACCATGTCACTCCCTCTTTTACTGTCATTTACAAGGAAGTCCAAGCTACCTAGCAGAGTATACATAACAGTCTAAGGTTGAGTTGCTTGACTTCCTTGTCAACTGACACTACTTATTCCTTGCCAGGCAATACCTGACTGGTTGCCATTCCCATCACATGGGGCTGTCACTTCCTGGGGTATTGACCCATGACCTTTCTTCTCCCTGGAATGCTATGCCACAAATTTCACTCACAATTCCCTTTAATCCACCAGGACTCAGCTCAGGTGTCACCTCCTCCAGGAAGTTCTCCCTAACCCACAGCTGAAGTGGGTATCTCTCTTTTCCGCTCTTAGTATCCTCTGTTTGCCTGTTTTGTCTACTAAAAGGTGATTCCCAGTGGCATGGCACCCTATCATTGTTGTCCATAAAATGAGAATGATAATAGGATCTATACCTCATAGGATTGTTATAAGGTTTAAAAGACTTAATACATATAAAGCACTTAGAGCAGTGTGTATAGTTGCAGTGTTCATGGGAAGTATTAGGTATCACCTTAGTACACTCAGAAACTTGTACCACGCCTGGCACACAGGAGGCACTAGAGTAAAAATTTCTTACGTTACACACCATATTGCCTTTACAGTTAACATTGTTTAAAAATTCCATAATGAAGTCTAAGCGTCTTCATTGTGTGTCATTCAAGTCAGAAAAAAGGTGACCTTAAAAAAAGTATCCATTTCAATAAAAGGAACCAGAACTCCCTTGAGAAACAACTGAATTTAGGTACGACTCAGGCAGTATACAAGATGAGCTTGAGGCACCTTAGAGCTCCAGAAAATAAGGAAGTGCTAATACAAAGCAAAACGCAGAATCATGGGGTATGTCAAATGGGCACAAAAACCAATTGAAAGAGCTCCCATTGATCAAAACCATAACACAGGGTCTGGCACAAGTAACACCCCTTTTTATTACAAAATCATAAACATGTCATTCTGTAACATAACAATATCCTACTCAGGCACACCATATAACATTTTAGGTGAAATGTTCAAATTAAAACTATAAATTATTACACCCGTATGATTACCCTACCAACTACACTCAAGCAGGTGTTACATCTGCTGGACTCTCTAATTTGAGCACCAAAATAAGTAAAATAGTATTAGATTTTAACACAAGTATAAAAATCCATGTCCATAGCAATGTCAATAAGTGAATGAATATATAAATGATAGAGAATAGATAGATCCCCTGTGAAGAAGCATTTCAAATAATTTCTGTAAATACTTTGCCCTCAAAGAAGCAGAGCAGAACTCCATACTCCGTAAGTATGAGCTGACATGATGATTCCCTTTCCCAGAGCACACTATGGAAAAGGCGGTGAATAAGAATGACCTCAGCCAGGTGATCAAGGTCAACATCAGCAGGGATAAGTCTTGATAATAAGTACCTTTTATATGAAATGATGAAAATGGCACGTTATATTTGTTATCTTCCTCCCCAAAACCTGTAACTGGTTTCTAATTGTGAGAAAAACATCAGACAAAGCCTAACTGAGACACTGAGGGACACTCTCCAAATTACCTGACATTACTCCTCAAAACTATGAAGACCACCAAAACCATGGTAAGTCTCAGAAGCTGTCACAACCAAGAAGAGCCTATGGAGACTCAAGGACTGAGGGCTATGTAGTATCCTGGACGGGACCCTGGTACGGAGAAAGGGGGTTAGGTACAAACTAAGGAAATCTGAGTAAAATATGGGCTTTGGTTATTAATAGTATATTAATATTGGTTCATTGAATGTGACATATATCCTAAATGTTAGATGTTAATAGGAGAAACTGGGTCTGGAAAGTCTCTATACAATCTTTGTAATTTTTATAACTATTCTATTAAAAAGTTATTTTTTTAAGTGTCTATTACATGCCAGGCACTGCACAAGATGCTTTTCACTCATTAGCTGATTTAATTCTCTTAGCAACAGGTGAGAATATTGAATAACAAAGAAACTAAGAGATTTGCCTACAGAGCTTTTAAACATCAGAATCAGGGTTCAAATCTGGGAGCACCCGCCTCCAAACTTTGTGATTATTTCATGGCACTATATTGCAATTCTAGGACAAGAAAGATTCTCCCCAGGGAGAGCAAGTGGCCAGAGAAGACATTACGTGGGTGTCATTGTGAGACATGGATGGTGGGCGTACATGTCGGTATACCATAGGTATTTAAATACTTTTCATTTTCTTCCATAATTCTTACACTTCTAGGATTCTTTATTCATTAATGTTCTGATTTTAATGCTTTTGCTTTAGAAAGGACTATTGAATTTCTTAAACAACATCCTAGTCCACTCTGAGAAATAATTTTTGGAACAATAACTTATTTTCCACTCTGCTTTTACTTAAGGAAAGTCCTTCACTACATTTTCAGCTTGGTAAGTTCCCCTAAGGGGAAGCACTTCTTGATGTGCCAGGGTCCTCCGGAACCCAGCTCTTTAAATTGTTCAATTCTGCACCTCATTGTTAAGAAATGAAAGAAGGGGGCTTTCCGTCAAGATGGAAGCATAGGTAGATAGACTTTGCCTCCTCACACAACTAGAAGAAGGACAACAACAAATTAAAAAACAAAAAACAACCAGAACTGTCAGAAAATTGAACTGTATGGAAATCCAACCACCAGGGAATTAAAGAAGAAACATTCATCCAGACTGGTAGGAGGGGCGGAGACGGGCACAGGAAGCTGGGGCAAAGGGGACATGACAAGGCGGTGGCTGGAGGACTGGGCGGGTGAGACAGCAGCTAATGGTCCCACATTTGCATGCAGATAAACCAGAGGGAACAACAGGGGAGCAAGATGGACTGTGCAACCCAGGACTCCAGCATGGGAAAAGAAAATCTCAAAACCTCTACGGGTAAAAAAACTGTGGGGATTGCAGCAGCGGGAGAAACTCCCACCTTCAGAGGATAGTTTGTTGGAGGAGCCCTCAGGGTCCTAGAATGTACACAAACCCACCCACCCAGGAACCAGTAGCAAAAGGGCCCAATTTGCTTGTGGATAGTGGGGGAAGTGAAGTGACTGAAAGCCTCCCAGAGAGGACTAAGTGGCGTTGTTCCTTCTCAGACCCCTCCCCCACATACAATGCCACAAAGCAGAACATAGGTTGCCCCGCCCTGGCAAATACCTAAGGCTCCACTCCTTACAACATAATAGGTATGCCAGAGACAAAAATATTTGGCCCAAGCGAAAGAACAGATCAAAGCTCCAAAAATAGAATTAAGCGATGAGGAGATAGCCAACCTGTCCGATGCAGAGTTCAAAACACTGGTAATCTGGATACTTACTGAATTGGTGGAGTATGGTTGCAAAATGGAGGAAAAAGTGAAGGTTATGCAAAGTGAAATAAAGAAAAATATACAGGAACCGACAGTGAAGGGAAGAAAACCAGGACTCAGATCAATGATTTGGAGCAGAAGGAAGAAATAAACATTCAACTAGAACAGAATGAAGAAATAAGAATTCAAAAAAGTGAGGAGAGGCTTAGGAATCTCTGGGACAGCTTTAAATGTTCCAACATCTGAATCATAGGGGTTCCAGAAGGAGAAGAGGAAGAGC